>RWGZ01001396.1:117957-131457 GCA_009725065.1 Utricularia reniformis
CTCCGTCGTAATTTCCAGTACCACCTTCCTTACGACAGCCTCCAAATCCTGTAATGTGAATGTTGGTGCTGGAAGACTGTCGGGAAGCACGTCACTATCATTCGTCGGAGTTGCAGTTGCCATGCCTTTGATTATCCTATCCCAGGTAGAAAACTCAAATGGGATTAGAAAAAATCGTCCCCACGGACGGCGCCAAACTGTTATGGTCCCTTTTTAGGGGGTACCAACAGTCGTCCGGTTCGTTCAACAAACGAACTCGGTTCTGATTTCTTTAAAATGGGGAAGACGATTAAAAGCTAAAAATCAAAGTAAATACACGGCAATATATATTGGAAACCCCTTGAATTGGGGTGAAAACCACTCGACTAAGAGCTGATTATGCTCTTAGCCTGCTCACTAAAGAAATGAATCAAAGTTCATACATAACAGGCTAAAGAAAATGACGATGTAAAGAAAGCAAGAAGAATTCGGCAGCGTAACAGCCTGTTCTTCTGCGTCCAAAGGGTCATGTCTTTTCCTTCGTCTTGCCCTGTATTTATAGAGTTGCCGGCGAGTGTAATCCACGTCCTGTAACCGCCTCTGACAAGTTTGTTAGAGGTTGTTGTCGCAGGATGTAAAACGAGGCTGGGACCGATGCGTGGTCTGCGTGATCGGGCCCGAAGCATGATAAACGTGACAGGGCCCGAAGCGTGGAACGCGTGAGCCTGTAACCGTTTTATAACTGTTCGGACCGAACCCCGGGGCCAGCTGGCAGATAACGCTATTATTTACTAAGGTTATCTTCGGTCTTCTGTGTTGAACATCAGGCCGCTCTTCCTAAAGGTGTAAATGGGCTTTAAATGTTCGTTTTGATTACTTAAGTTGGCCCAACTGTTATCGGGTCTCACCCATTACAGGGTACCCGGTCCTTGAGTTCTCATCATATATTATTTATAATAAAATACAACTATATATATATATATTTATATTTTAGACTTGTCGAAAACCGCATACATCTATTATTGCCGTGTCGATGTATTCGCGTCGGCGCAACCAAACATCATAGCCTACAAGGATTAGGAGACTTGAATTCAATGACTCGAATTTTAAATGTAGAGATCGGTATTGTTGCCGATCGGATGCACTTGGATGAAAATCGACAATGTTGTCGATCGGGCACTCCTAAACGACGATCGATATTGTGGTTGATCGGGGCACATATGGAAGATGTTCGGTATTGATACTGATCGATCAAAGATATAAGATGGAGACAATCAGTCGAAGACCGAATTGAGAAATGGTGGGACCCATTGGTTCAGGATGTCATCAGTTATGCAATGAGATATTCCAGGAAACAATATCATATCAAATCTAAATATATGGACGATGATATTGCCCGGGGTTATTTATGTAATTATGATATCCCCGTGGCTCATTTTACGTTGCTAAATGATATTTTTGATTTTTTGATTATATTTATTGAGTAATGTGATTTCGGGGGTAGTCTCGGATTTTGGGCATGCCAGGCCCAAGTATGAGGATTTTGATGTCGTTATGAGCAGTTTTGGATGATTTCGGTCTAAAATGATGCCATAGATATTTTCGTAAATTATCATTCGGAGAGCTCGTTGGGGACTTTATACGATATTTTCGGCTATCTCCTAAGTATTCGGAGACGAGGAATTGGTGAAGAGTATTATCATCTATTTTCTCGAGATTACGTGCTACTAATGTTCAGCTGTTGCTCATTTTCTATGTTTCGAGATGCTGTAACACTTATTCCGATTTAATTGTATATTTATTTTCTAAGTAAGTTGGACTAAATTGACTAAGACTGAGTTTTTGGACATTAAGTTGACCTCTATAAATTTCTCTATTGGCCCTAAAAATTGGCTAAGACTTTTTGTATAAAAAGTTGCTAGAACACCCAATCAACCCCACACTCGCGACTTTGTGCCCAAAAAGTCGTGAGAACACGTATTCATGGCTGTAGTCGCGAGATTTAGTCGTCTGACCCCCCGACTCGCGAGTTTTCGCACAATAACTCAAATATGAAATCAGGAAGGATATGAAAGAGTCTTAAAGTCTAGTGGATTTATATATGGAGAGCCTTTGTGTGAGAACTGTTACATATGTTCCTATTTCGAGTCAAATACTGCTGAGCTAGACCTTTCCGTTTCCGACGCATGGTCAGATTGAACCTACGAATTGACCAATTATGAGTTGGGCGCTTTAACCATTCAGCCATGGATGCTTAGCGTGGATCCTCTTACATGATGAATAACCAAATTCCAATTCAACTGAAATCTTTAGGATACATCAATGCAATTTAGGAGGAATCAATGAGAGGACATCCCTTCAAATCATGGATTTTCGAATTGAGAGAAATCAAGAATTCTCACTATTTCTTAGATTCAGGGACCGACGGCGAATGGAAGAATCCCCTGCTTGAGAATCCGCAAAAGGCTACCTTCTGAAGATAGCTTTCAGAAGCTAGTCTAATCACTAAAAGCAGACAGAGCGGCGGAAACGGGTGTAGTAGGAAAAGACCATTCCCCCGAAATGTGAAGCGCCATTCAGACTAATTGATTTAGATTTCATAAAATGAGATGTTGCTCCCTGTCCCCCAGAAAATGGAGAGATTCATTGAACTATTTCATTTATTGGACCGAAGAATCCATACCCCGTACTACTAGAATACTAAACTCACTTCGTTCTCTAGAGGAGGAAGGATCTTTTCGATAGAAGGCAGGCAGGCAGGCCCCTTTTCGAAAGGCGTTCTTCTTTCTTTAGAGGTATATCTTCCTTTTCGCCATTTTTTTTGGAAGAGCCCTCACTCAATTCGGCCCTGACCTCGGACTCACGAGTTTTCGTCACTTCAACCCTGTGACTCGCGACTTATTGCTCCAAAAGTCGTGAGTCCTCAACTCTTCGCGAGTTTTTGGCAGTTTGAGCGCGACGGAGTGAACTCGATCGTTTTTCATATTTTATCTACTCGAATTATCCATATCTCTTGATTGTAATTGTATTCTTTGATTATTAGAGTGGAAACCAAGGTAGAGTGTTGCTCTCCCGATGACGTAAGCTCACACATTGTGAGTCCAACCTCGTATATCGCTCGTGTCCCCTCAATAATTGAACTCAAAATTATTTAATAAATTGACTGATAAAAAAGAAACAACACAAAATATTTTTAGATGAGATTAGACGCATATATATGATTTGATTATGAAATATCATACATGGAGACATGATCAAATATTAAAAATATTTGTTAGTTGCCTTAATTATTTCAACACCTCATCTATATAAGGATGTCTTGTGGTTCATTGTTAATCATTTCAATACTTTTGCATACCGAGTTTCCTCTTCGTTTGTGTATTATATTATTCTCTAAATGATAGTAAATTTGGTCGTTCCGTCGATCACGTGGTTTTTCTCATCTCGGGTTTTCACGTCAAATTTCTTTTGTTGTTCTTTTCTCATTTGCTTTAATTCTTGGGTTCTACTTAATCAATTAAGGTTGTTCGCACACGTGTTTAATCCTCAACATCGAATTTATTATAATAGTCAGACTTGCTAATATTATCAATTATATTTTAATTAAAATATTAAATTTAAATATATAGTAGTTTTTTCATCAAAATTATATTAAAAATGAAATTTTGCAAACTACATATAAATTTTTATGAGTTAAAATCTTGTAACAAAATTATAATATATAGTAAAAGCATATAAACGTCTTAGTAGAATCCACATCTAACCATAGTGCTTTGGAAAAATAAAGACGTGTTTATTTGATATAGTTTATAATTATAATAAATAAAGTTATCTTTTTATCTATCATATTATACAAAATAATGTATTTATGCGCTAATTAATGCTTAAAATCGATACAATACATAGATTGTTGGTATATACTATAGTATACACCATTATTAACGATATATCGCTAGTTTTTTAAATAATGATGATACAATATTAATATAAATGAATAATAATAAATAAAATCATGATTATTTTTAAATAAATAATAATAAATTTAAAAATATTTAAATATAAAAATGAACTCGTGTATGATAAATATCCGATGAGAGTCGGTGTGCTAGATGAATACAATTTGGATTCGCAGTAACATGAGAAGAGTATGTACAAATAGTCTTTTTAATTAAGTATTGAAAATTGTTGTATTAACATGGATCCAAATCATTGCATTTCCAAATGCCTAACAATTGAGTAAATAATGACTTGTAAAAATTTGCATAGTAACACTTGTTACCATACTTAATATATTTATATAGAATGCATATGATTCATATCGAACCTAATTGATTACTTAATAAATTTATTATTTACTATGTAAATAATAAATTTACATATTAACACTTGTTACCATAAAAGGATATGTTTTGCATGTGTTTTGAGATTTAAAATGCAGCTTAAGAATGTATTTTCATAATGTGATTACAGATCAAGAATGCATTCAATGTTGTATACTTTATAAATTGAATTATATAATAAAAATTATGTTATGTATAAAGTTATATAGAAAATACATTTTAAGTTATAAATTACTTTATTACCCTTTTAGTTATGAATAAATTAGATTCTATTGAATTAAATTTGAAATATTGCTAATACAACACAAATACAATCAATAAATATCAATTCATAAATTTATCATCCACGTCGTTCATATTGTCCAACACCCCAACAAAAAATCAAACAAAATACTTAAGAAAAGTGTAGATCGTGAAACACACTTGAATCCGGCGTCGTAAAAATGTTGAAAATATTAAAGTTTCACCTTCACATTCAAATATGAGTTTTGGATAACCACTTAAAGCTTCACCTTCAACGATTATTCTGATTTGAGATCAGAAATAATGAAACACGTTGTTGGAGTTGAAGATTATAGTTATGGATAATAAATTTGTAATTTACAATTTTAAAATGTGTTCTCGTGTGGTTAGACCATATTTTGTATTCTAAGCACAAATCATGAGAATGCGAAAATGTATTATGTGTAAAACGTGAATGAAAATGTGATAGTATTGTGTAAAATCTACGAAATTCATTCTAATAGTAAAAATGTATTCTAAAAAGGTGTATAGAAAATAGCCAAAGAATTAGAGTTAGCATAAATAGATAATAGCCGATTTGACCACCCACGTGACTCTAGGTGTGGCTACAAAAGTTGAACACAGACACCCACCACGTCAGTGAACATATAAGAAATTTACACTCGATATTCGCAGCAGTATACCATTTTCGTAAACAATTCTATAAGAGAATATTTTTTAACAACAATATTTGTTTTAAAAGTTGGCTGATTTAATAAAGGGTTTGTTTGGTTTAGCTTTTCAAAATTGCGGTGTTGAGGTGTGGTGATATGTGGTGAGGTGTGGTTAGATGTGGTGCGATATCATAATTGTGAAATTTTAAATATGTTTGGTAAAATTGTGATATTATGATCGTGATTTATGTAAAAATACTAATATACCCTCATATACAAATAATAATAAATATTATAATTATTAAAAGTAAGGGTAAATTTTTCTTTTTCCAAAATCACGATGACGCCACAGCGGGTTTTAACAGCTGTGGTGAAATCATGATTTTTTAACAATTATCGCATCGCAATTAAACTTATATTTTGCGTACTATACAAAAATTACGATCTTAAAATCGCATCGTACTCACCGCACTTTTCATTGTAGTTCCAAACAAACCCAAAAAAAGACCCCTCGCCGCCATTTTTCTAACTTTTTGTTTGCTTTTTAATGTGGACGTGGGGATATTTATTATTTTAAATCGATAGTTCTTTTAAAAAGAAACCGTTATCATTTTTTACTCATTCCATTCATAGTTCTTTTATAAATCCAATTAAAATCGATATTATTTCACACAATTCCCATATTGTCTTATTCGTTTTTTTAATGAAACATTTAACCCAAAAAAATCAATACATAATTTATATTAAGTTTGTTTAATTCATCTATTTAAAATTGAAATGTAGTGACATGTGATAAGATATTATGATCATGAATTTATAAATATATTTGATAAATTATGTTATTATAATAGTGATTTATATAAAAATATTAATATATCCTTATATATAAAAATATTAAAAATAATAATATTAATAGAAATAAGTGTAAATTAGTTTTTTTCTAAAATGATGATGATGCCACGATTGGTATGAGATCGTGATTTTTTTTGCAATGAACGTACCGCACATTTGTTTATGTTTTGTGTGCATTAAAAAACACGAATTGATGATCTCACCACACTTCATCGTACTTTCCATCGGACAACCAAGCATACCCATTGTGTAGGGCTATTACACAATCCAAACAGTTCGTGAACAATATGTATTCGACTCATATGTGATCGTGTTCGCTCGTTCGAATAAAAATATGAACATTGTTCAAACATTATTTTTTGTTCGTTTATAATTTGAATGAAGATGAACATTTTCATGAACAAATTTGAACGTTCGTGAATAAATATATTATTTTAATAAATTTTATAATAATAGATTATTATATTTAATATTAAAAACTTTTATAAAACTTTCTTATATTGTTAGTGAACTAGTTTTTTCTGTTTCGTGAAATATAATTGTTTTATCATTTATTCAGAGCCTTTATTTTTTGTAACAACAAAATATAATTTTTTTTTGAAGTTCGTACAAATAGTACAAATATGTTCGAACAAATCGTATGAATAATGTTCGAAAAAGCTATTCGAACGAACATGAACATTCACTTAATAATTTGAACAATATTCGAACATATTTTCACGTTCGAATAAAATATGAACGAATATAAACACGTTTGAATAAAAATATGAACTAACATGAACACATCGAGCTTTGTTCGTTCAGATCGAATAAAAGCCCTAAAATTGTGTGATTCAGACAATATAATAAGTCTATAAGCTTTGAAGTCAAATGTTTTAACAGTATTTGTCTAAGCCAGCGAAAGCTTTGTGTCAATCATGGAATGCCCATCTTTGTCTGAATCTTTCATTTCACTGTTATTTGATACACTGAGGCTTAAGCTTAATCGCAGATCACCATTGAAATCGTCGTCGTCCTCTTCGTTCTTCTGCAAATAAAAATTAAAGTCAAGAAAACTCTCAAAACTTGAAATTATTTATCTCAAGTTCAAGATTTACTTCCTTGAAGTTCATCCTTGGCTTCTGTTGGTTGCTGATAAATGTTCGGGATCTGAATTTTTCGATGCCGCAAACCGGTCTTGAATTGACGAGATTATCGAGTTCTTGTTGAGATCCATAACAAGTTTGATAGCTGCATAAGAGATTAAGCGCATGTTCGAAAAGGCGTAAACGAATGGGATAAAACGTCATCTTACCAATAAGATAAAGACTTGATGTCACAAGGATCAAGAAATCCAGGGTTTTGTGATGAAGTTCGGAGGGGTTCGGTGTCGGTTTTCGAATCGGGGTTTCGTATTAAAACCATGTCTCTATTTTCCAATCTTAGTTGAGGCAAAGTTTTGCTGTAAAGTGTACCTAAAAACCGATGTTTCCCATGAATGTTGTAAAGCCTATTTGTTTGACCTATCACTAAATCACGTGGAGTTGTTAAAGTACACAAACACTCGCTAAAATGGCTACAAATTGTAATGAAATCAATGTGAAATTCACCTGTTCCAGATTCATCCATCTTCTTACTTCTGTACATCTAATTCAATAGAGAATGAGAAATATGATGGTGATGAAAGTTTAGAGACAAAAATGTTAAAGTAAAATGTCTAACGTCGGATGTGAAACTATAAATGTTCTAATTTATAAAGTAAGCGATATCACATTTAATTGATTTGACCTAATTTTTTCAATTTAATTCATTTTTTTCAAAAATGGACAGCACCAACATTCTTCATACTCATTTCATGAATTTATACATTGTATCAAAGTTTTAGGTTGGGTTTTGGGCTTGTAAGTTTTGATTTAAAAAAATTTAGTAGAAAATTGAATCAAGTTTAGCTAAAAAAATATATAGACCTATGATTAAAACACTATCAAGTCTATTGAAATAAAGTTTAATCACTTGAGGAGAGTGGTAGAGTAAAATGTCACACATAAGTTATGAAAGTAAAAATATTCTAATTAATAAAATAGGTAATATCATGTTTACTTGGATACACCTATTTAGTTTTTTCAATATGATCTACACGAACATTCTCCCACTCAATTGAACTCTGAACTTCTACGTAAAAATGACTTATTTGATGTACCTGAAGATGGCTTTTAACATGGGAAATGCTGAGGCCTCTCACATTCATCAGATGAAGAACCGCTTTAGGAGTCGCTCCTAAGACACATAACCGAAATGTTGAAATTATAGAGTCTGGTTGAAATAACGATGGGAGAGCGTGAACGAACGGAATTAAGGGAGGAACTCACACATTTAAAAGACTTGATCAAGTCATTATGTGATGTAATTCACACCCTTATAAACTTAATCAACCCTACTCATTTAGTAATGTGGGATAAATTCAACACTTCCCTCAAGTCCAACCATAATATTTCGATTTGAAATGAACCGAACCAACTCCGATACTATGTTGAAATTATAGAGTCTGGCCGAAATAATGATAGAAGAGCGTGAACGAACGGATTTAAGGGAAAAACCACACATTTAAAAGACTTGATCAAGTCAATTAGCTATAGAAATCGACCAAGAATTAAACGTTTTAAGAGTTGTAAGAACTGAAACTCACTTTCAAGGCCACCTAATCGCTCAACAGCATGAACAAATGAGAAATGAAGATCAGGAGTCCATCGAAGCCTCGGCATTTTAGATCGAATATACTGTCGAACATACGACTTTCTCTCGTTCCCCTCCGAGCTGATAACATCTGATTTTTCTCTTCTTGTCTTTACATCTTGTTCATTACTGTCCATTGAATCTGAATTTAAGTTCACTTCTCCGTTATTCATCTTCATCTTTAAGCTCATCACTTCAAAGTAAAAGAAACAAAAACAAAACTATTGAAAAGCCCTAAAACAGACAAGAGTCAAGAAGAAGACATAATCGCCAACTGTGTAGAAAAAAGATGGGTTTTCATTCAAATTTAAATCACATATAAAGAGAGAGTTCATTAAAGAGGGAAGTTTTGTTTCATAATAAGAACACAAAAACGAGAGGCAGAGAAGAAACTTGAAATACTAAGGTGGGTGAAGATAATATGTACCTGCAAAAGCTTCTTCATTGGTGTTTTACATTGATGATTCAACCCATGGAATGTGTCGGAATTGAATATATTTTTTAGTTAGAATTGAATGAAAGGATTGTCTTTTTTCATTATTAGTCTGAATAAAAGAGAAGATGAAACTGGAACTGAGAGATTGAACAATTCTCAGACAGTAGAGTTGTAATAATGTAATAATTCTTTCAGTGTCAGAGATGAGAATGGTCCCATTGGCTGTTAGTCATGATTATGCTGACTGACTTGTAGGGATCTTTGTAGAATTAAATCCAACAATGGAATTTAATATCTTTGTATTATTTGATAAATTTTATATTTAATTTATCTTAGTTTTATCTAATTTAAATCTCAAAGTTTTTTGAAAGTTTTTTATTTTTTGGAAAACCAATTTCTTATATTTTGTAATTTTTAGCAAACATATTCTTCAAAGTTTAATTTATATGATAAAATCGATTTTCAAATTTTGAAAATTAATTTTGCTATGTGGGAACCAAATTTGGAAAATATTAAAGATCGTTTTTGCTAAAACGATCAAAATATAAAACTATGAATGCTTATTAGATACGATGTGTTTGGTAATACGATGGAAATACGATGTGTTTGGTAAAACTATGAATAAAACATTGTAAATACTATGTGTTTGGTAGTTAGATATAAAATTCAATAATTGAATTATATTTTTTTTCTAATTATCGAGTTAGATGAGTTTGCAAAAAAAATTAATTTTAATTCATTTATTTAGAAAAAAATAAACTCAAACATCGAACGAACTCATTTACCGACTTGGATAAAAAATGATGAATATGCTTGAAGCTACTCGTTTACTGACTTTGCGGTGGAAAACTTCAATCTCGAACAAGAAATGTGGTTTAAGGTAGAATTTGAATAATTTCATAGTTATGATTCTTTTTATGTTATGTTGATAATTTCTAGCACATTTCAACCATAGGTTAAAATACGGGATATATAGATTAAGGGTTCGTTTGGTTGTAATGATAGGATTATGTGAGTTTGATTAGATTTGGCATAAGTTGTGATAAAATTATATTGATATTATATGAATAATTTTACTAAACATGTTTTGTTAATAACTTAATAGGATAATACAAGACCAATGTTGCAAAAAAGTATATTATTTGTTAATAAAAAAATATGAAATATAAAAAGACTCATACACCCTAAGTCATATTTTAAGTTACAAATTGCTAAGGTAGTCATACCGGCCGGTACCACTCATACCGATCGTGACCGGTACGACTAGTTTTTTCGATATATCGTTGGTATACCGATGATATATTGGAATATAGATGTACCGGTCACGACTGATATTTACCGGTATACCGTTCGGTATACAACCGGTATAACTTCCTTGCAAATTACAAAATTATTTTATATAAAATGTTAATAATTTATTGTTAATATTCATTTATCAATAGTTATGGAATTAATTCAAATGTAAATAAAATAACGGGTTTGTTTAGTACCACGATTAAAAGTGTGGTGAGGTGCGGTGAGATAGTCCCATCGTGATTTTTTTAATGCACGCAAAACACAAACTTAATTGTGATGTGATAATCGTTAAAAAATTGTGATATCATCACAGCTGTTAAAACAAGTTATGGCTTTATCATTATTTTGGAAAATACTCATTTACCCTTACTCTTATTAATTATAATATAATTATATTTATTATTATTATATATATAAGGTTATATTAGTATTTTTACATAAATCACGATCATAATACCGCAATTTTACCAAACATACTTAAAAATTCACGATCATCATATCTCATCATACATCACCACATCTCACTACACCTCACCACACCGCAATTTTAAAAAGATGAACCAAACAAACCCAATATTATGAATAAATAACATATATGTGAATAAATTAGGAAATATACAAGTCTTAATAATAAAAACAATTTAAATAAACACAAATCTTTTTTTTAGAGAAATAAACACAAATCAAGAAAATTGAATCAAATTTCAAATGTACATGATCTCTCTTACCATCTATTTTTGTTTTAGCAAAAACCCTATATACTATCTATGGGATATCGAATTTTCATTTTTTGTATTCAACCGTGACGGACTCTCCGACTCATTCCGACATTTGACACAAAACAACGTCTTTTTTATTTATTTATTCATTAATTAAATTTATTTCTTCTTCAGAAACTTAACTTATGTGATTTCACAACTTTACTTTGCAGTTTATCTACTTGTGACATATCCATGCAAGCAATTATAGATTTGAAATTAGTTGATTTTGTGGAGATCGTAGAATCGACAAAATATACTTATTTTTTATAAGTTAAATATTCTTATAAAATTAATTGATAAATATTTGTACTTTTAAACTTGGAATTATATTTATATTTTGCTTTTATTTAATAATTCGAGTCGAGATGAAAATCTGTCTCTTACATTATTGCCGAGTCGAATCGTATCGTACCGAGTCAGTCTTACGAGTCGGTGACACATAATTTATAATAAGAATGAAAAAAATATATATACACCTAAAAATAATATGAAATAACTTCTTTAGTCCTTCAAATTAAATTAATGAAATGGAAATCAACATATCTAAATTTTTAATTGGTCAAATTCGTCTTATAAAAGAGTTTTTTTGGTACAATCCATCACCCCACTTGTAGAAAATGGGCCGTAACGAAAGCCCGTTAGTTCATCTATCCCAAACACGCTTTTGGGTCACATTATGTGAAGGCCCAATAAACAGAATTATCCATATCCATAAATGGATTTTGAAGAAAATAAAAATTGTTTAAAAAATTAAATATATTATCCACGAAACCAATCAAACAAATCACACATGATGCAATCTCAGATTATAGCACGTGATATAGGGTGCATAAATCGACGTTAAAGGAATAGAGTATGATTATTATTAAATTAAAATTTTGATGATAGTGAATTTATTAATTATTTAATAAAATTATGATATTATAATTGCAAGTTAGGTTAAAATATAAATATACAATTTATATAAAAAAAGAATAAGATTTTTTATATTTAAATCATTTGAAGTAAATGAATATTATTCTTTTGTAAATCATAATTGTGTCACCACGTAATTTTTTAACGCTCAACGCACACTATTGTGCCTTTGTTTTGTATGCATTACAAAAATAAATATTTTGTGATCGCATCCCAATGCATTGCACTTTCATGGTTCAAAATAAACCAAAAATGTCATTTTTTCGCCTTCGAATGTATGGTCGAGGGTAGCGGTGTAAACCAACCGAGCATAACTTAAATATTTTTTAAGTTTTGGATCAATTTGAAATAAACAATTTTCGCTTCGAAGTTCAGTTCGAGTTCCAAAAGTTAAAACATTTTGATTCGAGGTTTTGTTTGATTGAGTTTGAATTTAAGGTTGGAATTAATTGAAAAATGTAATATTACTTGTTAACAAAAGGCTCTACTCAATTTGTTAAAAATGATTAGTTAAGAGCTATGTGTCACCGACACGACACGATTATAAGAATTGCATTTTCGACTTGACTTGAATTATTAAATAAAGTAAATTAAAAAATAATTGTTATAATTGATTGAAAGTTACATAACCTTCAAGTTTAAAACTATAAATATTTATTAATTTATTATATAAGAAGATATAACTTATAAAAAATGAATATCGTTTGTTTATTCTACTATCTCTTCAAAAGCAACCACTTTTCGGTTCATCATCGCTTGCACCAATAATTCACATGTAGATCGACACATAAGAAAGTCGTAAATTACATAAGATATGTTTCCGATAAAGAAAAAAATTGAATTTTATAAGAAATCAAAACGACGCCGTTTTATGTCAACCAACTCGTTTTATGTCGAGTTGGTTGAGGATAAGTTTAGAGTTTGCGAAACGGCTAGATTCATTTAATGGAGAGGATCTAGTGGACGAAAGCTGATGGATATCATAAATAAGAAGAATCTTTTTGAGATTATAAACAACAAAATGGACAATCAAATAAATTTGTTTGTAGTTATTATTAAATGAGAAACATAAAATAACACGTGGGCCATATATGAAAAGGAACGTGGCTTAATATGATTAGCCATACATCTAATTAGACCAACCACCACATGGACGTGTCCTAATCGATTTTGTTTTTACCTTTTACCAATAATGCCCTCCTTTTTACTTCCCCCTCCAAGAGAATTTTATAATATATTTTATTAATTAACATTAATTTCAATTATCTAAATATAAAATATACTTTATATATAATTTAAATTTATCTATAAGT
>RWGZ01001397.1:0-53223 GCA_009725065.1 Utricularia reniformis
GATCCTTACCTGGCCTTTTACAATTCTACCGGCTCGATCATACTCGACTTCTTTTTCACTTTGACCCAGTAAGAGTTCTCTAGGAAGTGCATCTTCCGCGGCAGCATTGCCGTATTTCTCCATGATATTCTCTTTTGTTTGAGACTTCAACTGTTCCTTGTTTATCTTAAAGTTTTTATAAAGCAATTCTGCTTGTGAGGGTGCTGCTTGCATATGAACATCATGACCCTTGTCAAATGCTTCCCAAGCATGAATGTTGAGTTGCTTAAATTCCAACGCTTGACCGCTAACTCTGTTGCGGTTATCACCCTATATTTTTAACCATACGTAAGAAAACCAGACACGTAAAATTAAGAATAGTATCGTAACAAAGTATTAACAATCTGTAACTTACAGCATAAAATTTCTCAGTTGGATCCATATCCGGTAGCGGATCCTCACGCATAGAACGTGTTTTAGGGTCATAGTGTGCAGAGTTAACATCAAGATTAAGAAGATATTTTGCGGTATCCTCCCGAATACGCAAATTCCTGTGAAGAATCAATCAGAAGAAACACAATATTAGTGATCACAGACTTAAATCCTACATTTCAATGAAGAGAACCAGTCTCTGTAAAAGTTCTAAATGTGAACAAAGATTCCCGATACTCGAAAAATTAGAAATAAATAAGTGGGTACCTAACAGTTCCGGTACTACCACCACCAGTAGTGCGCACACGCTTTTCAACCTTGGCAAAGTCCATTTGTTTGCTCTCATCAACTTTGGCCTCATCAATTCTCAGGGAGTCATCATCATTGTCTTCATCGTCACTAACAACATCGTTTTCTTCATTATTATTTTTTCCCTCTAACTTCTTAAGCTGCTCGTCTTTCAAATATTTGGTCCTGGCTTCATCCCTAGCTTCGTACCTCTGAATTATATGAGCATACGAAGCAGCATCATAACCATTCCAACGATCTCGTTTTCCATCGTAGTCAAGCTCAAATGTTTCTATCTTCTCATCAGGAGCAATACTCTTTCCTGTCCATTTGGCTCCTGTTTTCCGGGGTCTATCCACACATGACTTCTTATCATGTGTCAATGCTCCACAGCTACATTTGTCAAAAAAATCGAATAAAATTACTTTAGAGAGAGTCACATAAACTTTCATACAAAAGCAAACTTACTTCTCACAAGCACCCTTTCTGTATTTATCAGCTTGAAAAATCTTTGCACCTCGATCATACCAAGACTTTGTGTAATTGGGATCAGACTTCCACTTTCTCTGATGTTTTAAACTCTGAAGAAATGCAATACGATTAAAATTCGGTAAAAACTAATGAAAAAATGCAGCAAACTTGAAATAAGAGAAAAAAACATACAGGTCTCTCTGCATTAAGATACCAAGGCGCAGAAGACATGTACTGTGGGATGTGGGGGTTAATTTCTTTTCCATCTTCATCTACTTCAGCAGGAGCAAGCCCCGCTTTTCGAGCCTCTTCTAGTTCAAGCTGTTTTCGGTGATCCTCTCTTGATTTAAAAGCAACTAAATCACAAAGAGAACAGAGTCAAGTAAGTGTAAATCCCGAACGATAAGAAAAAGGATCGCATTTAACATTAGTATTTTCAGATCCCAAATTCCAAAATATAAAACCAGTCAAGCCATAAAAACAAGCAAAATAAAATATCTTTCAAGAGGTACCTGAAGAAGTGGCCATGATTGCAGTCTGGCAGAAAAGAATCACAAAACTTCAAAAAGAAAAACTCCCCCCGAAATCGATCGCTAAATACTTAATTGCGATTCTGCAA
Source organism: Utricularia reniformis (assembly GCA_009725065.1). Lineage (NCBI taxonomy): Eukaryota > Viridiplantae > Streptophyta > Magnoliopsida > Lamiales > Lentibulariaceae > Utricularia > Utricularia reniformis. The sequence continues at coordinate 1,790 of RWGZ01001397.1, forward strand.
CAAGATATCAGAAACAATGGGATTGATTAATACTAAACCAATAAATGAACGCCACAATAATTGCTGTGCCCCATATAAGCATCCAATTCCAAAAAGCAGCAAACGACGATTAACCATCCACAATACAAATCTATGAATTAAATTTCGGAAATATGAAACTAAGGAACAGGCAGACCTCGCTCCTAACTGTTACCGCGGCGAACCTCCAATATTTTGGAGGAAACTGGAACAGGAACAAAAGAACGGAGAATTCTAGAGATTATCAGAAACTTGATCCGTGAAGAGGTGATCAGAAATTAGGGCTTTTAATATTTAATTTAGTTTTAAAAATACACTGAATAATATCACATTATTATTATATTAAATATATAACAATTTCCAATTTGAACCAAATTGTAATTCAATAGAATTTAGCTAACCCGCAGGACTCTTCGACTCTTTCTAACACTTGATACAAAAAGAAGTCGTTTTGGTTTATTCTATAATTAAACTTTTTTCTTCGTTGGAATCGTAACTTATATGTTTTCACGACTTTATTATGTAGTCGATCTTCTTGTAAATTATCATACAAACAATGATGGATCCGAAAGTGGTCGTTTTCCGATTCTTATAATTTGTTCATCCTCGAACAATGAATTTATTTGTTAATCCTTGAACAAATTCTAATAATTATTTTATATTTTGCTTTTATTTAATAATTCGAGCAGAATAAAAAATCCAACTTTTATATTCTTGTTGAATCGAGTTGTGTCGTAAATACTTTGTTTCCTTTCAATTTGTTTGAAGTCCAAAGTTATGAAGAGACATATTTTCTTCTTTCCACCCTACATTTTGGTTAGGTGATGCTATTTCACCAATCGATCTTAGGACCAAATGTTCGATCGACATTTTGTAGAGCGCGTAGTCTAAAAGACCATGGCAACTGTGGTGTAGTGATGGTCCTATTGACCGGTCACACGAATAATGTTGTACGCATGTCACCTTGCATGACATTCAATAGCAGATCCAACCTAAAAATAAAGCAAATGTCGATGGCATCACCAACCATCGAAAATAAGAAGAGGTAGAAGTCTGGTATTACCGAATGTGCTGCGGAAAACCCATCACATGTTCCAAGACTCAGTTAAATACTCTCGACCTAAGTAGAAAATACAGAGAGTGAGCATTCAAGAACGAGAGTTTTATTGAGCGTTGTATTGTCACTATTCACTTCGATGGTAAATTAACGTAGTTTGGTCGGTAATTTTCTCTATTTTTTCATTCTGTATTTGGTTCTTGTTTAAATTATCGGAAAGTATCATTAGAAAATTAATTCAATTTTAACAATCGAAAAATATAATTTTTGTTGAGGAGAGGAGGGCCGATGTCTTGAGAGCTATGCGGCAACAACTCGTAGACCATTTCAGTATAGCGCAACTGAACTCGACAAAATTATAAGAGTCGGATTTTCGATTCGACTATAATTGTTAAATAAAATATATATTAAATAAAGATAAAATATATAAATAAATGTTGAAATTGATTGAGAGTTCATAAAATTCAAGTCTAAAACTAGAAATATTTTATCAATTTATTTTATAAGATGATTCAACTTTATAAAAAATTAGTAAGTTGGTTGATTTCACCGTCTCCTCAAAAGCAACCACATCTAGTCTATTATTGCTTGCATGAATAATTCACAAGTAGATCGACTACATAGTGAAGTCGTGAAAGCTAGGGGTGTCAATGGATCGGATAAATCGAGTAATCTAGTCCAACCCATCCATTTGGATCGGATTTAGATTGCATTTTTTTGGTTTGGATTGGATACGGATTATAAGGACATGATCCATTTTGAATTTGGATCGGATACGGATTATTTACTAATATCCAACCCAACCCATTTAAACCAAGTAATTTAATTAATTATATATTATTAAAAAATTAATATGATTATTTAACCTAGCCCATCAAAAAAACCCATCAATAAAGCCTAAAAACCTCTTAATTGACCCAAAAATAATTAAATTAAAATAAACAGCCCCTACGGGTTGATGCATTGCGGGCATCAACTCTTTTCTTTTTAAAAACCTCATTTGCAAACTTCCAGTGGCTCAAGTACTGCAATTACGATTTATGGAAACTTCCGGTGATATTGTATCTTTAATTTTATTATACTTGCGATCTTGAAGTGGTCTTGTTCTTTAGGCGTTAATTGATTATTTCGCCAAATTATTCTCGAAAATTAGGGCTGTTAAGGGCTATTACGTTTCGATTCTTTGGCTTGCATTGTGAACTGATTCTGTGCTTAGTTTCGTAGCCTGTGAGCCTGTTAATCGCTGTGATTATTATTGCTATTCTTGATTCAAATTTGGTTGATTGAATAGACTGTGAATCTTGCTTCTTGCGGTGACATTCTGTTTGAATCTGTTACTTGCTATCTGGTCGTGCATTTCTTAGTTTGAACTTTATGATTGCCCACTAGAAACAAGTGCATGGATATGCAATTAGGAAAAAATGAGTGCAATGCTTTATGATAATGAAATTTAGACAAATGATGAATCAATAGTTCAAGAGACTAAAGAAAAAGAAAGTTTCAATCTGAAATTTGAAAACATTATAATTTAGTCAATGAAAAAGGGAAAAATACTAAAGATAAATGCAAACAGTGTGGAAAAATATATCAGTCGATGGAAAATAATGACAAATAATTTGAGAAAACATTTTGAAAAATGTCCTAGACGTCTTGTAAAGAATGTTGGACAATTATTAATTGATCAGTCTCATAAATCGATTGTTGCAATATCACAAGTATTTAGTCAAGAAATATATAGAGAATTGATGTCATTAGGAATAATTAAACATGATCTTCCCTTTAATTTTGTAGAATATGAGGGCATACGAGATATTCACAAATATCTACAACCAGAATTGAAATCTATTAGTCGAAATATAGCTAGAAATGATGTTATGGTATGTTTAAGATAGAAAGTTACAAAATTTCTAATGAACTAAAATTATGTTCTCGAAGAATTTGTTTGACTAGTGATTTATGGACTGCAATTATTTATGATGGTTATTTGGCTTTGACTGCATATTATATTGATTCTAATTGGAAAATGTAGAAACGAATTATTAACTATGCTTATATGTCCCAATCTCACACGGGATATTATTTATCTGAAAATGTATATAGTTTGCATGCTAATTGGAGAATTGAAAAGAAAGTGTTACAATGACTCTAGACAATGCATCTGCAAATGATTTGTTAATTGAAGAATTAAGAACTAAGTTAATTGTTGGGAGAAACACTATGGTTAGCAATGGTCAGTTTCTGCATATTCGTTGTTGTGCGCATATTATTAATTTGATTGTTCAAGAATTTTTGAAAGGTATTGATTATTGTGTTCATAAAATTCGTGAATGTGTTAAGTATGTTGATGAGATCTTCGGATCCCGGTACCCCGAACCAGGTTAGGCCCAAGCCTTGCTAGGCCGGCCCAAGTGACGGAAGCCAAACCTGAAGGCTCCATATCAAACTTCCAATAAATGTTCGACCCGACAATGATAGATGGACCCGAAAGCCCATTTGGCCTAAAGCCCATACTCAGTGATCGGGGACCGAAGGTCGATATTGCATATGGCCCATTGCTTCGGGGACCGATCCGATGGATCGGTCTAGACGGTTACAACTCACGTGTCTTGCACTCTTGGCTCAACCATATCTTCCACGCTTCGGTCCTGATAACGTACACTGCGCTTCGGTCTCATCCACGTTTTCCAGCATGGAAAACGACCTTGTCAGATGTGGTTACAGATCATGGATTACACGCGATTTCAACTCTATAAATAGAAGGCTTGACGACGGAATAAAGAGGACCTTTTGGATGTGCAAGAATAGGTTGTTACTCTACCGGTTAATTCACTGCGCTTTCTTATTTTCCCTTGTCATTTTCATAAGCCATTTGTTTGTAATATGAATTGTTCTATCAATCAATCGGCTAGGAGTGTTTCGTGCTCTTAGTCAGGTGGTTTTTTCCCTTCATCCGAAGGGTTTTCCACTCTAAATCGTTGTGTCTAGTTTTTCCTTTTATATTTAATCGTTTCCCCCATTTAAACAAATCTAAACCGAGTTCGTTTTATTGCGAACCGGACGACTGTTGGTACCCCTAGTTTTCTAACCACAACATATGTTAAAAGTTCTGGAGGTAGAAAGAAGAGATTCGCAGAATGTGTTTCAATGTTTGATCTTGATTCAAAACGTACTTTGAGACAAGATGTGCCTACTAGGTGGAATTCTACGTATTTATGTTGTCATGTGCCTTATATTTCCGCACCGCATTTGAACATTCGAGAATACTTGATGCAAATTTCACAGAATGCTCTGAACCCGATGAATGGGAAAAAGTGGCAAAAATATGTGAATTTCTTGAACTTTTTTACGAAATCACAAATAAGTTTTCTGCATCAAAGTCTCCAACATTCCATTTGTTTTTTCCTTTTTTTTAAGATTCGATTAACATTAATACAAGAAATGAACAGTGAAGATGAGTTCATGAAGAAAATGGCCAAACAAATGTATTCAAAGTTTGATAAGTATTGGAAAGATTGTCACACGATTTTGGGTATTACTGTGGTATTTGATCCAAGATACAAGTTTCAATTTATTAAATGGTGTTATTCAAGATTTTATAAAGAGAGTTCAGAGCCTATAATAATACTACAAAAAATTCATTCAATTTATGAAGAATATACCACAACTTATAATCGCTCTAAAGGTTTAGTAAGTGGTAATACATTATCTCAAAGTGAATATCCAACTAATTTTGGTTCTAAACACTCTAATATATTTGAGGTAAAGTCTATATATTCATTCTTATTTTATAATTTATTAAACATATATAATTCTGATTTTTTTTCTTATATTCAGGAATTTGATTCTTATGATGTCAATGAATCTAATAAAGTTAATAGAAAAACTGATCTTGAGCTATATCTAGATGAGCCAAGAGTAGATAGATCCGTTGATATTGATTTGTTGAATTTCTAGAAAGCATATGAAATCAGGTATCCAAAACTTATTTACATGACAATGTATATATTATATATTACAGTTTCTACAGTTGCCTCATAGTCTGCTTTTAGTATGGGAGAAAGAATATTAGATGAATATCGTAGTACAATGAACCCGAGTACTCTTGAAGCTTTAGTTTGTTGTAAATATTGGTTGTACTCTTCATGTATTAAATATTAATTATTATGTATTGATGAGAACTCTAGGACCGGGTATCCCATAATGGGTGAGGCCTGATGACTGTTGGGCCAGTTTAAATAATCAAAACGAAGTCTCACAGCCCAATTACACCTTTAGGAAGACCGGCCCGATGTTCAACACGTAGGACCGAAGATAACCTTGGTAAAAATAAGCGTTATCTGCCAGCTGGCCCCGTGGTTCGGTCCGAACGGTTACAGAACGGTTACAGGCTCACGCGTTCCACGCTTCGGGCCCTGTCACGTTTATCATGCTTCGGGCCCGATCACGCAGACCACGCATCGGTCCCAGCCTCGTTTTACATCCTGCGATAACAACCTCTAACAAACTTGTCAGAGGCGGTTACAGGACGTGGATTACACTCGCCGGCAACTCTATAAATACAGGGCAAGACGAAGGAAAAGACAGGACCCTTTGGATGCAGAAGAACAGGCTGTTACGCTGCCCAGATTCTTACTGCTTTCTAGACTCAGTCATTTTCATTAGCCTGTGTGTGTAAACTTCTCTTATTTTTATTAGTGAGCAGACCAAGAGCATAGTCGGCTCTTGGTCGAGTGGTTTTCACCCCATTTTACGGGGTTTCCACTATATATGCTGTGTTGTTACTTTGATTTTAGCTTTTAATCGCTCTCCACAGTTTTTATAAATTAAAACCGAGTTCGTTGATTGAACGAACCGGACGACTGTTGGTACCCCCTAAAAAGGGACCATAACATGTATATTATTTATTTGATTTCATTTCAAATTTCAAACTTTTCAATATTTATATCTTTTTTACACAAATTCAGCTAAGAATAATGATGATTTTATTAGAGTGGATTTTGCTATTGATAACATTAAAGAGTAAAATATTGTGATCAACGAATTGCGTTTTCTAAATCTTTATTAAAATTTTATTGTGACATGCATTAATATAACAACATGATAATTGCACTTATTTATTTTGTAACAAATGATATACAATTCGATCTAGTAATATTGATTATATTTTGTAATTATGTACAATATCTTTATTGTTCATTTTTTGTTTGATTAATATTTATAATATTATCAATTTATAATTTTTTAATAATATTAGTAAGTTTCGAAAAAACTTCTTAATTGCTCAATTTTCTTACGTACGATTAAATTATTTCTAGTGAATTTCAGATCATTTGGATGGATTCGACAAAAAAATATTTTTGGATTTTGGATCGGATTTGGTTTCATTTTATTTTTTTGGATTGGTTTCGGATTTGATTAAATCCAGTCAAATCCAATCCATTGACACCCCTAGTGAAAGCACATAAACCACCTTTCAGACGAAGAACAAATATAATTAATGAATAAATCAAAACGATGTTGTTTTGTATCAAGTGTTGAAACGAGTAGAAGAGTTCGACTCGGTCTCACAAGGCTGTGTGAGTATAATTGGAGAGTCGATGTTGCAGAGAGTGTAGACGTTCAGCTATCTCTATAAACTGGCCAATTATGAGCGTCGGTTTGATGAATTAAAGAAGAATGTTAAAGATAAAACTAATCCCATGGCAATAGGACTACATGGTTAAGCAGTGGAATACCGATGAAATCATTCAATCTTCAATCATATTTAATAAGCAACTCATTAGTTGATTGTCTTATTTACCATTAGGTTGTTTCTTTAAATTGAGAAAATGGCGTCATTGGTCCTCGTAGTTTGATGATTGTGGTAAACTTAGTTATTGAAGTTTAAATGTGGCGTTTTCAATCCTCGTACTTTATAACATTTGGCAAAATTGGTCCTCGTAGTTTGATGATTGTGGTAAATTTAGTCATTAAAGTTTATATGTGGCATTTTAAGTCCTCACACTTTTTGATATTTGGCAAAATTGGTTCTCAAAGTTCATATTTAGTCCTCTAAATTAATTCGAACAAAACATACCCCCGTAGTTTACACGGATTGGCAAAATTGTTCATATTGTAGCAAATATGAATCTTTTGGAAACCACTCATTGCTTTGATAAAAAAAATTCAATATTTATTGTGATTTCTTTAATGATATTGTGTGAAACTTCAATTGGTCTCTTGAGCCGAGTTTCTATTTTGAAGGAAGCATTTTGAACGGTACACCAATATCGTGTATGGATATATGAGTTTAGCTCGTGACTTGGACGGCCTAGTAAGAACACTGATGGATTAACACGATGCGTTCTAAGATAAATAGACCATATCTGAGGAGGGATGAGCCTCCTGACCCATGAAGTATATGGCCCACATTAGAAGCGTGGAACGAGATGTGTAGAATACTTTTAGTTAAATAGTAATCCCTGTATGCTATGAAATAGTTATGTTCTAACGGACTCATAGTGGGTGTAATAGGATCAATGGGACACAAATTTTAAGAAATCCGACGACCGTTATAGCATGTACGCAGTCATTGAAGACATTAGCAGATTTAGTGATCTAACAACTAATGGAGACGACGAATATAGGATAAGTAAAAGACGTTTCAACCCTTGGAGAATCTATAAATATGAGAAGATGGGGATTGAACTAGGACTTCGATTTTGAGACCCCCGAAAACCTACTTTGGCTAGAGATTTNTCAAGAGAGTGCACGAAAGGATGTGGAACAGGCTTTTGGTGCATTGCAAGCTAGATTTGATATTCTCACTTCGCCAGGCTGTTTGTGGGATGAACAAACTTTGGCTGATATCATGTATGCTTGCATCATCTTGCACAATATGATTGTTGAAGATCGATGTTATGTTCTTACTCCGGATCCAATTATATCTGAGAGAGCCGATGACACTCAAGAATTGCATGAGCACTCATCACATGACAATTTATCATTTCAAGCATATCTCACACGTGTTGTGGCTTCGAGAGATGTCAAAGTTCATCGTGTCTTAAAAATGATTTGGTTGAACATATATGGACATGTTTTAATGGTACGGATGAATTGTAGTAAGTATGGTAGTTTGATCTTGTATGTTTCATTGCTCGTTGTTGTGCTCGTTTATCGTTGATGAATAAAAGTATTCTGATTTATAATAACTTGTTTTAAATTATTTATTAAAATGTATAAAATAGTATAATAAAATAATAAGTGTCCGGACATGGATGTAATGTAGAAATGATAGTTAATATATTTAAATATTATGTAAATGTTGAGAAAAGATAATGCTGATGTGGAGAAAGAGAAAACTGACGTGTACAGAGAGAAATAACTTTTCGGACGTACAGGGATAGAGATGCTCTAATAATAATAATAATTGTGCTTGGTAATTAATTATTATTCTAAGATAAAAGAGATGATTTAAATATTTTTTAATATTCGATTTAAATAGATCAAGTTTAGTTTAAATTTAAAGGAAAAGAATTTATTATTGGGTTCATTTGTGGTTCCACAATTTGTTCTCGCCTTTTCCACACAAAAATCTAGAGATCGTGATGGAAGAGCATATTGGAAATCATCAATGGGATATGGGGTTTCAGCGAAATGGAAACGAAGCACAAAATAAGTAAATAATGCTATATAAATGTACTCCACTTTTCCGTTTCTGCTGATAAATCTAGATCTCAGGTGGTAAGCGGTCGATAGATTTCGTATTTGCTGCTATTAAACTGTGAATATTGATTCGGATTTTTAGATCGAGGGTGAAAGTTAGGGGTGGGGAGCTTGATTTGGATATTAGAAATGCCGGGGGTCGGGGATTTGGATAGGCAAATAGAGCAATTGATGGAGTGCAAGCCATTGTCGGAGGCGGAGGTGAAGATTTTGTGCGATCAAGCACGGGCTATTTTGGTGGAAGAATGGAATGTGCAGCCTGTGAAATGCCCGGTCACTGTTTGTGGAGATATTCATGGGCAATTCTACGATCTGATTGAGCTTTTTCGTATTGGGGGAAATGCTCCAGACACAAATTATCTTTTCATGGGAGATTACGTTGGTGGGCATTGCACTTTTTTCTCGTGGTTTTTCTGAAATTTTATTTTCTAAGTTATATTCATCTCATACAAATTAAGGGTTTTTCAGTAGTTGTTTATTTCGGTTTAGTTTTCTATTTTCTTGTAGATGCTGTCACTATGATACTGAAAGATAGATGAATATTTGTTGTTCTACCCAATTTAGTTAAACTTATCATTTGGCCCCATCTGTACAGGCTAGTATAAGTTCCATTGCTACTTGGTGCCAAGAACTCATCTTGATATAGACGATATGAAAACACATTAGTTGTTTTTTCAACATAAAATGCTAGAATCACAAAACAAAATAGGTTTTATTTTTTTTATAATTGTTTTATTTATTTTAGGTTTTTCTTTAGTACAGTTCATATGGAATGAAGTCAGTCATATATGGAATGTTGATGTGTACAGTTGACATATTGAATACTGTCATTTTGCTCATTATCCTTGCCGTTTGAGGTTTTTTCCATATTTGTGATTATATTGAGGTTCATTTCCACCACATTACGACTTTTTAATTTAGATTCTGATGATATCTGGCTGCTTCGTAGTGTTTATTTTTTCTAAAAGATGGTTCATAAGTGTTTTTCATTAAAAATCTGCGGGTGGATCACCTAAAGCTACTATGAAGTTTTGCATTCGACATGCACTTTATGTAATGAAGTTTTAACTGATGCAGATCGTGGATACTATTCAGTGGAGACTGTATCACTTTTGGTGGCATTGAAAGTTCGCTATAGAGATAGAATCACTATCCTTCGGGGTAACCATGAAAGTCGGCAAATCACTCAAGTGTGAGATATTACCTTCTTTTGCATGCTTCATAAATTTTCATCACAAAGTTCTCATTTTTCCTACTTCACGCACCTTTTCTGATCTTAAGGGATCGCCTTAGTGTTTCTTTATCTAATATTTGAGTGCAGATACGGTTTTTATGATGAATGCTTGAGGAAGTACGGGAATGCCAATGTGTGGAAGTATTTCACGGATCTTTTTGATTATTTGCCCTTGACGGCTCTTATTGAGAGTCAGGTTAAGAACATGAATTCATGTTTTTGTATCGTAAGTTTTAATATGATTTTTACATATGGGGCCACTGCGTTTATAGATTTTTTGTCTGCACGGAGGCCTTTCACCATCACTTGATACCTTCGACAATATTCGAGCCCTGGATCGTATTCAGGAGGTAACAGATCTTATACTTAGTGTGATTATAAATTCTTAGGGTAGCTTGTCATTTGAAATTTAAGCCCTTCCTAGACATGTGTCTTCCTTTGACCCTTAGGTTCCACATGAAGGGCCAATGTGCGATCTCTTGTGGTCCGATCCAGATGATCGGTGCGGTTGGGGCATATCACCCCGAGGGGCTGGCTATACTTTTGGGCAGGACATAGCAGCTCAGTTCAATCATACAAATGGACTCACTCTAATTTCAAGAGCTCATCAGCTAGTCATGGAGGGCTACAACTGGTGTCAGGTCAGTTTACTTTCTTTTCATCTTGCATATAACTGCAATACTGATGACGCATTGTAGGACAAGAATGTTGTGACAGTGTTTAGTGCTCCAAACTACTGCTACCGTTGTGGCAACATGGCTGCGATCCTGGAAATCGGTGAGAACATGGATCAAAACTTCCTTCAGTTTGATCCAGCTCCTCGGCAGATCGAGCCTGACACGACGCGCAAAACCCCGGATTATTTTTTGTGAGTGTTATTAAATCAAGCAACAAATGATTGCAGTTGTTGTGTTGCTGTTTGTACTTGGCAGCCATTAGAAGAAAACAAGAAAGAGTAATGTAATTTGAGTTGAGGGTAACCAGTGAAGTGAATGTATAAGCATACATTCTTTAGTGAAGTGTTCAGTTTTCTTTATTTGTATTAGGGTGAATGCAAGAAAATCAGTTGGTCCGAACATAGGAATGAACTCTCGTGCTAAGATCAAATATATGACATGGCTTCTATAATATATTCAACTAAAATCCTCTGTGTCCAAATATAAATGATTTGTTTGATATGTGGTGTGCGATGAAGAAGGCGGATTAACTGATATCTGGATGGAGGTGGGAATACTCTCTTTGGGTGTTCCGTTGAGCCCACCACGGCGATGTATTACTTTATGTTCTTTGTCGACCGGGGCTTTTCTTAAAGACCAGCAAGGTACTCTAAACTCTGAAGCTTTCATTTTTAATAAATGCCGCTCATGAAGATTACTTCAATTCGATATTTTTGTATTTGATTGATTTGAAGGGAAAGTTGGGAATAAAGGGTTCAATTTGAGGAGGGAAAAAGTCGCAAAGTGGGTGCGAGATAACGATGAAATTGTGCGAAACTTGCCAATATATGTTGGGGGAATGTCTCTTTTGGCCGTGCTATTGAACCGAACGCTTTCAGGAATTGCTCCTGTTGCAGATGCGAGCAGGTGAACTAGAACCAGTTACTCTTGTTATTCTAGCAAAGTGAAGTGTTATTTTTTATTGTAATTTGCTTTGGCTCTCAGTTCGCAGTCCAGAGCTGATCTACTGACACTTGGTTTGGCAGTGACCAACATTTTGAATGGTCTTGTATGGCTCTCTATTCGCCCTAAGACTATTTCTGTGGTGAGGAAAGGTTTTTTCTTCAAGCCCCTGTATTGATTATTTCAGTTTTTGATGATGTTGCTAATTATTTAAGGTAAATCCCGATGGGCTGGAATGTAAAAGAGTATATAATCATCTTCCAGATTCCGTCGTTTATGAATTACTGTGGTACGAGATTTCATTTTGTTGATGAGAATCTGGTTATGGAAATTTGATTTTTACCAGCAACTCTCAAAGTTAATACAATCTGATTGCTTGTTTATTTTTGTGTATCAGGTCATGGAAGTCTCTATCAGATGCTACATGTTGTAGGTCTCTTGTTATAGTTTACGACGGTATCTGCGTTTTGCAAGTAGGTTATGCCGCTGTGTCAACTGAAGATAAAAGTGAACCTGTTACTGTGGATGCTCATAAGTTGATGAATGGATCCTTATGTAGTGGCATATTCAAATCTGGATCCCGTGAGACGATATTGCACTTTTTTTCCGACTTTGACGGGTTTTTTGAGCTAGTTTTGATTATGAACTTCTGTTTGTCTATTTCAGAAAGTTACTTAGCCAATCTATCTCTGTATCCGGGAAAGTCCGAGCTTCCATTTTTACCTTCAAACACTCAGGTACCTGTTACATTAACTCTAATAGCGTTGCTCTGAGTTCACACTTTATACGATATATTTGTGCTTGATCGGACTCTAGAAATATTAGATAACTAGTTTTAGGCAGTTATATTACAACCCCTTGGAGAAAAAGGAATTATGATTGCTGGTGGCAACACAATTCGTGGATATACTGCTTCTGATCAGGTAATTTTTTGTAAGTTTTATTCATATAACCCCAATGATGTTACTTGTAATGAATGCAGGCCTGGATCACGTTAATTTGTGAAAAGTTAGATGCTACACTTGAAAAAGTTGTGTTCAAGCTTCCATTTGCAGAGAAAAGCTGAATGATTAATTAGATTTCTCTCTTCCCTGGTGATGATTTCGAATAAATTTTGAGTTTATCAGTCCATTCATAACATAAACGTAGATCGCATGCTTATTCCCGATAACAGTATCCGAATACTGAAAGAGGTATGCCTTGTTTGATTACAAAGAATCAAGTTTCTTTTTCTTCTTAATCTATACAAAAACTCATGTTCATTCTTAGGCAGGTTAACTTACACTTATGTTGTCTGTTTCAGAGATACTAGTATCAGAATTATCAGACATGAAATTTGCGGGAAGTTTTGGAAACTTGAAGACCCTCAAAGATGTCGAATCTGCTCCGGGTTTTCTCTGCTGCATAATTCGGGTAACTTCAACACAGGCTTGATCAACCATTTTTAAGAAATCTCTTATGATCAAAAATAGCAAAGAGGGATTTGTTTCAGCGTAGTAGTAATCTGTGGTTTCTTTCAGAGCATTCATTACCCTGGTTTTCTCTTCATTGATCATGTTCATCTCTACTTCAGCTGTTTCGATAAAACCCTTCATTTTCAGTGCAAATTCTGTATCACATCCACATTGTGCCACCATTTCTTTTACTTGATGCATCTGAGAAGTTAATGTTGATATTGTCTGAAAAAGAACATCTTGGTCCAAAGATGCTGCCTTTTTCACGTTAGAGAATTCGGCACTTAAACCACCTACAATTGGCAAGCCAAGTATCATGTATTCTCTTTCTGGATCATCGTTCCACCACGAAGAATCAGAAATGCTGCTGCTCGAGCTATTCGTCCTTGTTAAACTCCGGTTTCTGTTCAACAAGCAACGCTTCCCTTCAGCCCGAATGATCTCCTGGACAGCAAAATGAACAAGAGTTGTCTCTCCATCTGTGCTTTTAACATCACACAATTTCCTCAGAGCAGTGAGCTTAAAAGCCTGTGAGCTTCCTCCTGATGTAGTTGATGATATTAATCTGTTACCGGACTTGAGAACAGCTTCGACAAGCTTCAAGAACACCCCCTGGTTTCTTAGTTCGTTGCAGGCAGACTCAATGGTCAGTAAAGATTCCATTACTTGCGAGACATTAGATTCAAATGTTGTCCTAAAGAACATAACCTTGAGACGTGTGAAGGCAGAAGGCACTGTCTTGATGATATGATAAAGACAAAACTCAGCTTCTGGAAGCTTAGTGGCATCATCATCATTAAACTCAAGAAATCGTGATGTCTGTTCTTCATTTGGAGCTATTTTTGTAAGCTTTTCAATGGTCTCTGTATTCAAACCTTGTCCTTTAATCAATGCATCTATGATTTCTTTATCTGTAACTCCTAGAGACTTCAACAAAATTGCAGTTTCCTGAGATTTAACCGGATCAAAGATGATCTGAGAAGATGGGGCCGCTGTTTTATCCTCTCCGGTAGATTTTCTGTTCATCGCCATGGATCCAAACAAAGCTTCCATAATATTTCCCTCGACAGAGTCCTTTTCAATCTTGCCCAACTCAGTGGAATGATCGGAATCTAGAGCACTGGCCCTCTGCGGTGGCGGAGGAGGGGGAATCGCTCGCTTTTCCGACCAAATAAGGCTATCGGAAGTAGAAGACTTCCCTTGTAGCAATGGGGTTTCTTGTATAGGCTTCAGTTTCCATCTCTCTTTACTACTAGCAGCCATTGCTGTCTTCTCTTCGAAGTTACTGTGAACCTGTTTCTTGAAGCTGATACGGTTCGATTTCACATTCTTCAAATACATCACTTCTAAACCATTCTCATCAACAATCACACCCTTCAGATTTTCGTTCACACGAAGAAACCCATTGCTCACAGGCAAAACATCACCTGTTCCTCCTCCAAAATTGTTCAATCCGCGTTTCGTAAACCGTAGAATCAAAAAGAAAATAAAACCAGATAACACCAGAGTGATTACAAACGTTACCCCTATAGCACTCCCCACGGAGGACCTCGTCGATGAAGTATGATTTCCAACAGATGATCTTGATACAGCCGGCGCAGGCACATTTGGCGGCGGAGTATAGATAGCCGGGCGGTGGTAGTATGGGTAGGTTTGATAGTCGGGGTAATAATATGTTTGAGAAAATGCCCCACCGAAATTTGAAACGATAAGAATCAATAAACCTATGGAAACACTCATCGCTAATATGAATATGAAGCAAAGTCTATCGTCTTCTTCTTTTCTTCTTAGTTTAAGCGGCCATCGTCGCCGTCGCAGAGCTGGTAGATTTATGGGGCCTTTTCCGGCATGCAGAGGTCTGAGAACTTATAGAAATGGAGCTTATAAATTAATTATAAAATAAGGATATTATTAAAATATTTATAATATTATTTTGTACCACCAATACCAAGTCAACCCTGTAGGCCCACTTCATTAATATTAAGAATAATCATTTTATTTAGATAATACAAAATAAGTTTGAATTTAATGTCACAGCGTACAGGTATCAGGCCAACTTCCATCTAACAAACATACATTTTTGTCTTAAGTTAATTAATTAGTCTCAATACTTATCTTTTCTTATCAATTCTATTTTTAATACCACAACATTTTCATCCATAAACGGGAAATAATTTTCCATATATTTTAATTTTCAAGTTTTTTAGTCTCACCTCAAAATACACTTAATCATTTTTGTTCAACTTTTTAAAATGGTGGTATAGTGATGTTTGGTCAAATGTCTCGAAATCTGGTGGGATATCGTGAATTTTTAAATACATTTGATAAAATCATAGTATTATTATAAATTTTTATTTCTTAAATCACAATAATATCATAATTAGTTTTAGCAATAGGGATGAAATAATAATTTTTTAACGATGATGATACTCCAATTTTTTATTTTATTTTATGTGTATTAAAAAAATTATAATATTAGAATCTCATCACAATATGTTCTCAAATCCTTTGTTTTCTACCTTATCTTTACTCATAATGTCCAAAATTAAATTTATTAGTTGGGAAAAAAACAATAATTTTAAGTTTGAACCTCAAAGCATGGTTTGAGGACATACTGATATTACCGACAAAAAACAATAATATACATCTAAATAGATGAAAATTGATTAATTCATAATTTATTGAGACGTTGTTTGACATGAACCAAGTCAAACTTGCACAATTAATACTAGTGACAACTTTAAAAAATTGTGTGGTGTAGAAACGCGCTTTTTGTCGTCGTTGAAATCGCGCCATCTTGGCAGCAACCTTTGACTTTCAGACACACGATTTTATTTTCCAATGATTTTATTTTTTAAGTTTACATTCCTATTTTAGAACCATTCATTTTAATGCATAAAATCTATCATATATTAGATATAAAAATTCAAGATTCGATGGTAAAAATACATATATAACCATATTTATAAAAGAAGTAAATTATATTGAAAAAAATTTGGGCTAAATTCGATGTGAGATATATTTGAACTCTCTAGAAAGATAAAAGCACATAAAAGATAACTAATTTGCTTCAATCTTGGATGCATTCTATTCACATTCACAATCTCATGTTTCTTCTATCTAGTAACAAAATCCCACAAGTTAATAATTTTCATCGTGTAAAAGACAGCCTTTTTGGGGGTTTATTTCAGCAATATCTTTCTCCTTGTGGAGCTCTGCCTCTAGCGCTACAGAATGTTCATCTTTAGACAAGCTTCTATCAGCAAAATCTTTGTCATTCAAGGGTGGCTTCTCTAGCGGATCTTTCTCTTTGAGCAGTAGCTCTAGTGGAGAAGAATGTGGATCTTTTAGGGTATCTTTCTCTTTGAGGATTAGAAGACCTAATGGAGATGTGGGAGAGAGTGAAGATGATTCGGATTTGGTCGAATTTGGAGACGGGGTGTTGTCTGATTCAGGCAACACTGTTGGTGTCTTGCTTGAATTCTCCTCTGCTTTTGTCTGAATCACTTCTTCAGTTCTTGTATTGTCTTCGGTTCGGCCAAACATTGCGGTTTTCAATCGTTTGATATCCGATAGCTTCACCGGCTTTACAATGAAATCTTCAGCACCTTCTTCTAAACATCTGGTACACAGATAATAGCACATAATCGATATACATATTCTCCAAATATTTCAGCACGAACACGAACAAAATGATCTAAACATGAACTCAAACACAAATTAACATAAAAACGGGCATGAACATTAACAAAAATATAGAAGCATGAACAATATTTGAACAAGTTATTCCATTCGAATCATAATACGAACAAATACGAAACTGAAACTCGGCTCGTTTAGATCGAATATTAGCACTAATCATATATCCACATTAAACGTAAATTTCATGTACTTTTAAAGTATCAATTTTTGAGTAAAAAATGAGTTCTCTCCATCAAGGTCCATAATCAATGATAAGAACATAGCCATCAAGTTAAGATCTCTCTACCTGTGAATTCGAGCTAGAACATTTTCGGATGACATGATCACAACCGGAACTTTTCGAAAAGCCGACGAGCCCTGATTCGACAACATTTAAGCTAATCAGATAAAGCTAGCAAAGGCAACATTTGAAGGAGTAATGAGGGAATAAACCTTGATCTTTTTCAGTAAATCATAGCCAGTCATTCCAGGCATACAGTAGTCTGTAATTACCAGATCTACCTTCAATCTCTGCAACATTAAAGCCAATAATGTATCATCATTCAAAGGGAAAAAATCCTTCATGAAAATTTTATTTCTTACATGTAATCCAGCAGAGTTTTCATCTCCATCTAATCCTAGAAACTGTAAAGCTCTCCAGCCACTATCTACTGCTGTTACTGCAGAAAAAATGAAACTATATGGATAAAAAACAGAATTGTTATGGAATGAGGAATTGAAGAAGTTTTTCACCTTTGAAAGAAGTGATTCTCAGCAATCTTTCAATGACTTTTCTATCAACAAGACTGTCATCTACAGCAAGAACATGAACTTTCTCAGAATCATCAATCATCCCTTCATTCCGTTCTAACCGTAATAACACTCCACTTTTCGCCATATTCAAAAACAAACTCGATGAAGAAAAGCTTAAGATTCTGAGTTTCAATTAACAAACTCGAAGCAGAGAAAAAAGGGGAAAAAGACAAGGAAATCCCGTTTTTAATAAAGGCCGTGTAGTATAAATACAAACTCAATCCGAATCAGGATACACCCATATCGTTTACACGATTCGCACACCAAATCCTTTACCGGTACGGAGTTACAGACCTTCTCTTTGTTTAAAGGTCTAGACTTTTGGTAAAGTAAATCTGGTGAAATCTTCTTTTTTATTAGGGAAAAGCGCATACGGGTGGGGATTTTGAAATCAACTTCGTCGGTTGTGTGATCTCACCATATCAACTCAAGATCTCGAGACTTTGTAAAAAGTCTAACACAGCAATTATTCTCAGGATCTCGTAGTAGCGCCGGCAAGATCGAACCCTTTTGTGACGGTGAATGGATATAAATCATTTCCTACGACTACATTGACTAATCCGCCATAGAATCGGCGAGTTCATTTACTCCATTTTCACTTCTGCACCTTGCTTATGATGTAGGAAAATTCTTGTAATATAATGGAGGTCTTAAAGCCAACCTGGATAACAGTTGGGCCTAACTTTCATAAACGGGTTGACCCATTAACAAAATTATGGAATTTTGAAGAGCTATTTAAAATTGGGCTAGGTCCAACAAGGCCAGTATTTCTCTCTGCGATCGC
Organism: Utricularia reniformis; assembly: GCA_009725065.1. Classification (NCBI taxonomy): domain Eukaryota; kingdom Viridiplantae; phylum Streptophyta; class Magnoliopsida; order Lamiales; family Lentibulariaceae; genus Utricularia; species Utricularia reniformis. Next base: position 20,154 of record RWGZ01001397.1, read on the forward strand.
CTTCTTCCGTTCTATCCGCTATCACAGCAGAACTCTAAATGCACTCCGAGCGGTGACTTTGCATAGTACTAAATAAATGGTGTCTGCTTCGACTCTATCTCTGTGTTCTCATCCCAAGGTACGGGGAAAGCTTGATATGTTGGCATTTTTTTGGATTTTCATTCTTAGTTGTTGTTACGATTACTTTATTATTTTTAGATAACGTTTGAGTTTGAGGAGAATTATGGAAGCGAGCTCTATAGAGTAAGTTATACTCGGAGAAGTGGATTGGTCTTCTTTGCACGGGGTATTATTCCCCGGCTAACACTGGTTAGCATCTGTTCAAGACGATTGCATTCAGGAAGAGTACTTACTAGAGCTGCAGCTTCTGCTTATGAAGGTGGAGAACAGAGGCGTGGTGCTGGTTCTACCAGGGCGTATAGGCAATCTCAAACGCTGGCTCCAGTTGCCCCACTTAAAGATATTGGTTCTTTTGTTCTCCCTGCGGGCGCTTTTATTGTTGTAATTTATGGTATGATTTTTATTCCTGTTATTTTCACGGCACAGACTTGGATGATATGCATGCTTATTTCGAGATTTGATATAGAAATTGGCTTGAAAACTCAAAATGATGTTCCATATTTTTGTTGCATCAATCCCCTTTATTTGAATATTAGTGTTAGATACTTTATAAGTTAGCAACTAATCTATTTTTTTCCAGCTTACAGTGCTTTGGAAATTGGTGGAAAAAATTCTTGTACCAAAGCAACCTAAGCCTGTAGCCGAGCAAGGTAATACTGCTCATGGTGTAAAATGGTCCTTTGCACCAGGCACAAATTTACTTTCGCAGTTTGGGGAAAAGGTTTCCAGGGAGTCAAAATTGAGGCTTAATGATTTTGCAAATGAGCTTAGGAAATTCAGAATCGTGGACATGTCAGGTAATAATTAATTGTTTCTGGCAATTTTGTTGTAGGTCTTGTATGGTACATTGTTTTTTGTTTAAATGTATATGCTGAAAAATATTCAATGTATGTATTAAGGTTGCAACTTCGGAGACGAAGGACTTTTTTTCCTGGCGGAGAGCTTAGCGTACAATCAGGTGAAAGCTTTTAATAAATCTTCGTTTTTAAGAATCAATACTCATTAGGCATGGCGTATATCTATTTTCCTGCTTACCCTTTATAGTTTTCAGAATGTTGAAGAAGTGAGTTTTGCTGCAAATGGGATAACTGCCGAGGGAATGAAGGCATTTGATGGAATTTTGCAATCAAATGTCGTGCTAAAATCTCTTGATTTGTCAGGAAATTCTATTGGAGATGAAGGTCTAACGGTAAGCTTCAATCCAAGTTGTACATAGTTCAATCCATGTTCTTTTTTATTTACTTTAAATAATCTTTTCATATTATTAAAAAATCAATCTCATATATNTTTGCAACGGTGTTCCTCAACGTTTTGAAAAACGTAAACCCTAACGACCGTTAAATAATTTAGGGATCAATTTCGCCAAATTCCCCAAATTTGGGGACTAGTTTTGCCATCAAACGTAAATAATAAGGATTTGTTTTGCATTTTTTAAACTTTGGGGACTAATTATGAGCTTTGGAGATTGAATTTGCCAAATTTTACAAACTATGAGGATGAATATTGCCAATTAATTGAAGTTTGGGGACTCTATACGCAAAAAAATAATATTGGGATCAAATTTACCAAAATCAACAAAATTTGGGGACCAAAACGGCCATTTTCCGATATTTATTTAAATATTAAATATACATAACAATGAGAAGGAAAAATACAACACCTTCTCTTATAACATTGGATTTACATTTTTTTATAAGAAAAAAACTATTCGATTATTCATCCATAGTTGTGAATGCCCTGAAATTGAATTTCTTATGCTCCATCTCAATGAACTCCTCCGCCTTTTCATCAACGTTTTCGTTTTGATCATATTCCCTCTTCACACGACCACGAGCAACGGGACACATAGACACCTCCCCTTGATCCTTATGTAAGCCATGAGGCATGTGTTGTATCTCGTAAAGCTTGTACGCATCCGGTGCTCGATGCCCTCGTTGTTGCACGTCTCTTGGGGTGCTTCGCTTTCCCATTTCTTCTCAAGGAATATGACTAGCGATGAACAATGATTTATAGGCTTTGTAAGAATCTCATTCCTTATTTGACTGAATGAGTGTTTTTCAAGGTGTATTTGGTAAGATAAACATCTTCAGTCCAAATCATCTCTTCCTACAATATTTAACACATGTTTTTTATTGTAAATTAATAATGCTATTTTAAATGCCAATGGGCATTAACATGAGAAAGGCCCAAAAATACATCTGTGAATCGATTGGATTGAACACCAGCTAGGTAGGATGCTGGACAATTGATTCAAATAATTACTGGGAATATTTTATTTATTTATTTGAATGGTGATAAATAAGAAAACGTGTTAATTAGTATTATATAAATATAAAATTTAGTTTGTACATATAAATATTATGATTTAATAATAAATAATTATGGGGACAAACCTGACGCACGGACAGCATGGATTCACTCACGGATAAAACCACAGCTTTCTTCTCCATAACTTGTCCCAATCCTAAATCCAAACCCATTAATATAATACATGTTAAATTATTGTATTTCTTTTATTTTATTCAATTAATTAAAAATCAATTTCTTACTTCTCAATGTTAAATCTTGAAATCTTTTTTATCAGGGGACACACAATTTGGTTTCAATATTTTCAAAATTTGGATAATTTTGATATTCAAAGTTTTATTATTATATCAATTATAATAATCAAAATGATAAAATTAATCTGTATGTTCTTACAAAATCAATTTTTAATTTAGTATATATATGATATAATTGATATCTAAAATTTTTAATTTTAACCATTGATATTTTATATCAAAATTCAAGTGATTGATTTTCCGACTTTAAATATAGGATTTGTTAAATATTGTAAATTCAATTTATCAAAACCTTAAAATTTGAGAAGTAATTATATGATGAGAAATTAGGATGATTTAAATCTTCATTTTCTCATTTTTATTAATAATGATTGTATATTTTAATAGTTAAAGTAAAGAGGGGATCTTAGCGAAATCTGAAAGCATTATTGATAATGATGAAGCGGGATGTGGTTATCAATGTACATTATTTTAGTGTTGCTACTTTCATCATTTGAGTATCACTTTCTCCCAAATCCCATTTGATTTGATTAGACAAAAGACTAGATTTTAGAGGGTTTAGTTAAGTAGCTGTTGTTGTTATGAATTGGGGTTTGACTACAATCGTACAATGAACCCGCGGAGTTATTGGTGTTGTCGCTCCAGAAACATGAATGGCCAAGATGAAGGAGAGGAGCGGGGCATAATCACGTGGCGTGGGCTTCTTCTTTTTCTGATTCCCTGCACGCTGTCGAGCTAATTAAACTCCATTCTTCAAAGAAATGATTGATGTGGGAAAATGGTAGAAATTAAACTATATTATCATTGGTTTTGTGGGTTGGAATCCATTTGTCAACTCGTGATTGGAGTTTTTTATTGGTTTTGGCTTCTTATCATCTCGTGTGTTATTTGTTTATACATATATTCAGAGATTAATGGCTGTTCTTATGCATGTTCGTATCAAATTATACTGAACTGAACGCCAATTTCTTGGAGTTTTTGTGTTTTTTTTTCTGGGAGATTCAGTTCTTGATCTATCCTTTGAAGCCTTTTCTGTTTTCTCTGATGAGAACACTTATTTTCATACATGAGAAACTGAAACCGTAGAAGAAAATGAAGTTCATGAAGCTTGGATCTCGTCCAGATACTTTCTATACAACAGAAGCAGTCAGGTACAAGTTGAGTAGAACTGCAGTATTCAAGAATGTGTTTCATATCACATTTAAAAAGTGCTTGATTCCACATTCTACCGATTATTGTATATTATTAAACTCACTTGGTTACACAACACCTTAGAGTTTATGACTTTACATTGTAGTAAGATGAAGTTAAAGTTTTGGATTTACAGGTCTATTTCATGTGATGTTTTAAGTGATCTTATAGTTCAAGTTAAAGGAAGCAGATATTTACTCCATAAGGTAAAAAGCTTCATGTTGAATTCAAAATTTTGTTAACTGGGAATTGAAATTTTGTGTTGATGAATGCAGTTTCCATTGCTTTCGAAATGCCTTCGTTTGCAAAATCTATGTTCGGAATGCCCAGAATCTTCGAAAGTTCAAATAATTCAACTTGCAGATTTTCCAGGAGGTGCTGAGGCATTTGAGCAATGTGCTAAGTTCTGTTATGGTATAACAATCACTCTAAGTGCACACAATTTCGTTTCGATTCGTTGTGCTGCCGAATATCTTCAAATGACTGAAGAAGTTGACAAGGGAAACTTGATATATAAAATGGAAATATTCTTCACTTCTTGTATTCTTCATGGTTGGAATGATTCTATAGTGACTTTACAGTCGACAAAGGCACTTTCGATAATGTCCGAGGATTTGGGAATAACCGGTCGATGCATCGATGCTATTGCTCGTAAAGTTGTTGATCGTCCGATGAAGGTAAGCTTATCTCGAAGCTATTCTACGAGAGGATTGTGTAATGGAAGTAAAGGATGGTGGGCTGAAGGTTTAGCAGAATTGGATACTGATCTTTATTGGAGAACAATGGTAGCTGTTAAATCAACTGGGAAAGTTTCTCCCGATCTTATCGGTGATGCGTTGAGAGTTTACGCATCTCGTTGGCTTCCGAATGCATCAAAATACTTGAATTCTTGTGTCGATTCGACTGAGGATGCAACTTTGAAGTACAGGTTGTTATTGGAGTCGATCGTTAGCTTGCTTCCAACGGAAAAAGGCGAAGTTGCTTGTAGTTTCTTGTTGAAGTTGTTGAAAGCAGCAAATATGCTGAAAGCTTCTTCGTCTTCAAAGACGGAACTTGCAAATCGGATTGGACTTCAGTTAGATGAAGCTTCGGTTAATGATTTGTTGATCCCTCGATCTTCAATGCCTTCGACGAGTAACACTGTATATGATATCGACGTTGTATTGATGATACTGGATCAGTTCATGTCACAAGGAAAGAGCCCGGGATCGAGTCCTCGAAGAATGAAAACCGAATATTATCGAAGAAAGTCTAGATCAGCTGAGAATGTGGATGTGATGCTACAAGAGAGTAGAAGATCATCTTCTGCATCACATTGCTCTAAGATTAAGGTAGCCAAGCTCATTGATGGATATCTTAATAAAATAGCAGAAGATAAGAATCTTTCTCTTTCGAAGTTCATCTCGGTCGCAGAAGCCGTACCCGAATTTGCTCGAATCAACCATGATGATCTCTACAAGGCCATAAACATATACCTCAAGGTTTGTTGATTGATCGATTAAATTGCCAAACTCCGTTTTGGTTTATTTCTATCAATGATCTTGATGAAGATCCATGTTCTCAGGTGCATCCGGAACTCAACAAAACCGAAAGAAAGTGCATTTGCCGAACATTAGACTGTAAGAAGCTATCATTGGAAGTGTGTATGCACGCAGCACAAAACGAAATGCTTCCTCTGAGAGTAGTAGTTCAAGTTCTCTTCTTGGAGCATTCACGAGCTGCAATGGTTGGTGCACCTGTTACAGAGTTACCAAGCAACATCAAAGCAATTTTAGCAATGCACAACAATTCGAAAACCACTAATTCGAATTGCACAACCAGCACAGTGCCACAGGATGATCAATGGAGCAGTGTTTCGAGCCTCAACCCTGTTAAGTCGAATATATCATCGATAAAACTCAAAGAAGAAAAACTCGGGCCGACTACAACGAATGAAGAATCACTAAAGGTGAAGTCTTTCAGTGCAGCTCAAAGTCCAAGTCCAACATTGAATACTAAGAGAATGCTGAGCATGTTATGGCCAATCAACAGAAAAAACAGTCACAAGAAATAATGAGTGAGTTTTTCTGTCACCCTATCTTTCAATTAATATATATAATTGCATTCAGAAATAATTTCTTGCTCTTGTTTGTGTATTCAGAAATCATTTATATTTCACTGTACATAAACAGATAAATTGATTCCCGTATGCAGTGTGTGTTAGCCAAAGAAGAAAAGGGGCTGAAGTACCTCAAAAATAAGTGGTGGCTTTGTTTTTTTGCCACTTGTGTAAACACATTCTAGTGTTCATATCATAATCCCAAAGCCGAGATTTGACCTGTCTGTCAAGCTTGAGTTTTCTACCTCTGACCCAATTGTTATGTATAATGAAGCTGCCTCTTTTCAAACAAGCTTTTCTTGTATTTTTTTTCTCCCACAGAAGTTCATATGCACCATTTGGAAACAGATCTCTGTTCAAGAAATGAACCATCACATTTGTATGTGGTTCCTTGCATCGATCATCTCCGATTCTATAAGCTCCATTTTCCCCACATAATGTATCGTAGAAGCTCGGTTGTTCCGACTTATTAGAAGTTAATGCATGTTGCACCACCATATCAAGTGCTCTTATGGTTTGATTATCTGAATTTACATAGTAAAAGCCTGAATTCAGACGCCTGGGCTTGTTTATTGGTTCTGTAAGACAACGTGAGAACAATTATGTTACAATAAGGCATTTGTGTAATGAAAAGTACCTGTACTGTTGTATTCATCAGATTGCGCAACCAGAACTGAAGGACCAAAAGAGGTAAGAAAAGGAAGTGGATTCTTGAACCAGTAAACATCTACATCACTCAAAAGAACATTGTATCCCATCTTTAGTATATGGAGAACCATTCTTGATTTAACTTTCGTTACTCTTCGAAAACACTCGGTCCCGAAATGACAGTTATCGAAGCTGATCTTTGGCGGAGAAGTAACGCAGCTGATAACGGGAAGTCCCTGAATTGATGAATTAATGATCATAACATAACAAAGGCTAAAGAACAAGGTTACCTGTAAAACAGCGAATTCGTAGGCATCATCATCTAGACTACAAACCAAAAAATTGTGAATTTTCAGGTGCCATAGCCTACAAGCCCAGCTCATCATCATGTCCTTGTAACTGTATCCAGCAACTCCAAGAACAATTGTTTTGTTTGAATCAGCAAGCTTAGGAAGAAGAGACTCAAGGGGCAGAGAAAGTTTAACCGGTTCCGTTGATCGCAACTCGTCTTTCGTGAAGCAACTTTCAACCCCTGGTAATGATTTGATAACCTCAATACATTGTAATAGTTTATTTTTGCCTCGGAACATCGAAAACTCCTTGTGCTCCAGAGGATATGCAATTTTTCGGGCAGTATTGCCAAGCAGATATCTTCGATCACACTCACAAAATATGAACAAATTAGAGTAGTTAGTATCATGAAATGAAAGTGATCCATAGACTCTTCCAAGTAGAGAATTGCCTGAGGATTCCCAAGTTCTGTTTTCAAGGTAAGGGAACGTTGAACTTCGTATCACCACGTTCTTCATTTCATCGGCGTTGTATATGTAGAAACTTGAAACTGTGAAGCTCGCATCGATTACGACCCGAAAATCAGAGTTCAAGGCTTCACTTACAAGCCACTGGTTGTGCACTCCCTGCCCATATAAGAAGGGAGGTATAACACCTCTGTGAAGTGGTACATCTCCATTGTTCCAAGCAATAACCATTTTATCTCCAGAGGAATAAATAGAACCAAGAAACTCCTGCAACTGGTTTAAGAGGACACATCATTAATGCATCTCTGTGTCTGGTGTGGAAAAAACCTTCCTCGTACCTTTCGTAATTCGGCATGCTTACGGTCATCTGTGAGCCAACTTTTTCCATCGGAACTTAAGTGAAATGGGAAATGAGACACATTATGTGATAGAGCAACTACAAGCCAATCCTCATCAAGCTTGAGAGCATATTCCAAAGTTGTCATAAAATTAGACAAGAGAACTGTCTCAGGATCAATCAATACAGAAACATCTGATGATGATGCCATAGATCTTGCAACCATTGAATGAAAAAATGGCGTCCCGAGAAACCTAAATACCCAATTGCAGGCAGTGCAAATTTCTTTAAAAACTGAAATCAGACATCAAATGTGCTGCTTCTAAAATGTAAATGTAAAGAATCAATAGAGGGACACTCACGTGAAGTCAACGTTGGGTTCGACTGATACTCGGTGATGAAATGAACCTGCGAAGGAGAAAACAGAAGGATCTCGACTGAAGAGAACGACATCAATATTTTCAGACAACCCAAGCCAAGATCTTATTGCGAGAATCTGCCTTTCACCGACTGAGCCAATAAAAGGTCCTGGTGCTGTGAAAATTGTGATCTTTATGGAACTACCATTATCAAAATCTCCCAGTTTGTTAATCTTGCCTTGTTCTTTGATGAAGACTGGTAGCATCCAAGTGCCATAAAACGACACACAGACTAAGAAAACCCCACTAAACCAAACCAGGCAAAGCCCACTTCGAAGTACCTGTAAAAACCGGAGACGATCAGACAAGCATGGCGATGGGACACAAAATATAAGTAAAAATAAAATCATTTTACCTTCTTGAGATTTGGAAGAAGAATGAAATAGTGTATTTCCATCTCCGCTATGGCCACCGAGAAGGTGCACAGGCCTTGAACGCCTGCATGTTAAGATAAAGAAAATGCCATAAGTTTCTCTATTTGCAGCTGCATGTTACAACTCTTTGAAGAATCAAGGTCAACTCTACCAGGCTCCCACAAAGTTCCATACTTCATACATATACGAACGTGATCCGACCGACAAATTCAACAATCCTGACTCCGGTCCACCTGAAAACTGAAAATTTTCCACCTTAAATGCAAAGATTCCCAATTAAAACAGGGTTGGGACCATCTCTATTGCAAGACCTTGGCTGTAGACTAAGAAATTCATGTACAATTAAAGCTAAAAACACAACTGGGGTGCTTTCATATTTAGCGCGTCCAAGAGAATCAATATCATTAATGTAGTTTTCAACTAAGATGTAAGAGCATAACAGAAGCACTTTTGATTTTATACAACAAAAACCATGCAACATGGTCCATGCTGGATGAGATCTGAAGCCATAAAATAGACATCTCAGAAACAGGCAAAACTTAATGGAATAGTCTTGTTCAATGTTGCGGACTCCGCTACATGTTCCTTATACTTAAAGGAGCCTAATTTTCAGCCCTTGTATGTTCATTATATCCCAGCTTCTAGCCTCTGTTAGAAACCTTTTGCGCGTAGCTTTCCGTTGATTTCAATGATGTGAGTTCTGTCTTAGCGCCTACGCCTTCTTGGAGGTGATTTTGATCTTGATGTTGATTTTTTCTCCCTGTAAAGAACAAGGCAGCAGTTTATACAAAGGAAACAACTGACGGGGCAGGAAAGTGATCTAGTGAATCGCACAAATGATGGAGAAGAATTCAAAGGGGTAACAGAATTACCTTTTACCCTCCAGAGAAGAGTAGGGAGAATGCTGTCGCTTAGAGTGCCTGCTATGAGCAGATGGCGAAACATGTCTAAAATGAACTTACATTCTACGCTAGTGCATGTCAAATGGAAACATTAACATTGGATACATGCATGCAAAAAAATCTTTAACTCCAGCAAAGAAAAAGTATTATAATGTTAAGCCAAAGCTAAATCTAAGATACAGAGCCAGCCACTGTGTAAAGAGAAGTTTCAGAGGAGTATAATACCTTTTTCTTGACCTAATGGGAGACTGAGACTTGTCTCTTCTAGAGTGATATGATTTCCTGTCCACAAAACATACATTTAGAAGCTAAACGACAAAATCAGAATGCAAGAGGCTTTTGGCACAAGAAATCACCTTCTAGAGTAACCACCGGAAGACTCATCACTAGAATCGTGACTCATTTTTGAATTGTGCTTGCCCTCTCTAGCTCTAGAACCAGTCACAGGTGATCGGCATTGCTCATGTCGGCTACTGCTACTTCCATTCCTGTGTCTCCCATGTTCATTCTTTTCATCTATTGATCTATCTAACCGTTTGTCATCTTTATCGTCTCTGTAACTTCTTTTTTTGCTTCGATTGTCAGCTCTGTCTTCATTTCCAGAATAAGATGTTTGTCTCCTTGACCCTGATGAGTTCATTACTTGTTCAGCAGTTCTACCTTTATCGTTCCCCTTTACCCTGGAACTATCATTATAGTTGACCTTTTCAGTTTTTTCATCACGCCCCACATGCTCATCATCTCTTTTATTGCAGATTACTTCCTTTCGACTTTCAAAATCCTCCTCATTCTTGATGACGTCCTTTGTGGCTTGACTCACATCAGATCTTTTTAAGCCAGATTTCAATTCAGAATCATCTCCAAGATATTCCTTTCTGTCAACAGACTTTTTGAAGGCAGGCGTGAATAATCGTGGCTCGTCAATATCATCACCAGATAATCTACCATCATCACCAAGTGCTGAGTGATCAGCTTCCACTGAATCTTCTGTATTTCTAGAAATCTGATTTTTTTTCGCACCAACTGTTGTTATTTCATCAGTTCCACCAGCATCCAGTCCTGCGAAAGCATTTCGTTCAACTTTACCCTCATCTGAGCTACCATTTTCCAAGGTGGTACAGTTTTCCAAATGTATGCCTGAGGATAGTTCAGGCTGGTTCGCCTTATTTTTACTTTCATCATCCTCCGCATCTGACGCATAACTAGCTAACCCCAGGACATCTCCAGGAGAGCTAGAATTGGATTTTTCATGAGCATCCTCGTAAGCAATGCCCTTGTTTTTTGTTTCTATTAGAACCTTAGCAGAAGCCTTTGCTGTTGAAATAGATGGCACACTTTGGTGTTTTGGTATAGCAGTATCTTGGCAATCTTGTGAAATAGAACATAAATTAAAGAAATCTTAGTAAGATGCTGACAAAAGAAACCAAAATTCAAGTAACTAAAGCACCCATCAAACCCCCAAAAAATATAGTGAGGGAGAGTTAAATGACCTTCAAAAGAGACATCATCTTCTCTTAAAACCTTAGAAGCTATTTCATCAAATAGTTCATCAGTGACCTGCCAAAGAACATAATGGTTAAATCATTTCCAAGCCTTTCCTTAAGTTGATCATCAACAAAACAGCTGCAACCTTCAAAAGGACTTCAGTTAGAATGCGTTTTATTTCCTGATTTATAGCAGCGGTTCTAGCAGCCTCCATCTCTACCTACAGTGACCAATAGATCATGAATTTGTCGAATTCTACATTACAAATGGAGCAGAACGACCTCTACAAAAAAACAAGCTTTTAAGAAGGTTACCTCATCGTCATCGTCATCATCATCTTCAACTGATCTAGAAGAATCAATGCTTTTGCTATCGGCGTGATCTCTCATCCTATAATATGCATCGTTGACATCTCCCCCAACTGGCGGAGAATCAACCTTTGGAGTATCCAGGTTAGAACTAGCAAGACTTGATTTGTTCTTAATTATTTCTTCCCTAAGCCAATTAGGGACTGGAGCCTGCAATCACACCATATAGTTTAGTATATGTTGAACAGATTCAAGTCTGATAATAGTTCATAACCAACTTTCTTGGGCCGCTCAGAAACAGCATATGCATCTCCGGGAAAAGAAATAGGATTTGGGTGAACAGCAGAGGTAACACCAAATGTAGCACCTATCATTGGCACATTTGGCTGGAAACCAGGTCCTGCAGGAAAAATTGGAGCTGAAGGTCCAGAAGGCGGAGGCATAACTATTGGATCACCCTGTAACATGAGAAGAGTGTCAAACTTTTTACATGGATTTCAAAAGTACAAATAATGTAAAATTGCATCAATAATGCGAAAAAACACCTGATATCTTGGTGGGATTGGAGGGCCAACAGGACCATAAACAGGTCCTGGTGCAGGAGCGGGTGGCCACCCATAGTTTGCACTCATGCCCAGAGAATGACCTATAACACCTAGGGGGGCTCCTGAGGAATGCGCATGACCAGGACCAGCATGTGGATCCTGGATATGACTAAAATGAGGTGCAAAATTTAACGGTTGATTGCTAAACTCTGCAACGAAATCTGGTCGTCCACTAAATACTTGTGGCCTGTGCTCCAACCATCCAGGTCTGCCATTATCAAACTGCTGTTGCTGAATATGATGGTGTTGATGAGAAGAAACTGGTGCAGAAAAAGTTCCATTGATATTTTCAATACCTTCAGCAATCTCTCCTGTAACTGGAACAAAAAATACAAGTCAATGAGCATTTCAGCGATGACAACCAAACTGTTCTTTCACACGGATTTATGATCGAAAGGCTTCATATTAAAGAAAATTGTCGAAAAAAATTACATGTGTGTATCTAAAAAAATCTTGATAACATAAAAAAGATAACATTTTTTAGTGAAATACCAGATGTAGGATCATTAAACTAATCAATTTTTACCTGCAAGAGAAGAATAACTAGAAGGTACCTCCTGCTGATGAACAAATGGGATTGTGGATGCTTTGTCTTCCAGTGTTGATGATGCTGAATCACAAGCTAGGCTTCTGTCCCTAGAAGAAAACGGTGATTGTGCATCTGTAGCATAAGTTGATTCAACAGGGTGCTGAAAAAGCTGCAACTGGCCTTGGTTTATCTCTGCTGGTGGCCCTGTTGCAAATGGATACTCTTGATAATTTGACGCTGAACCAACTGGCTGAGAATGTTGCTCATGGAAATTATTCTGATCTTCATTTCTTCCGGAAGGTGCAAAATGTGATGGAGGGAGTTGATTGTTAGTTGCAGTTTTTGCAGCAGCCCATGCTCTTGCTTTTGCTTCCCAGTCTTCTTCGTTACTGTTTGCTGTATGTAAAGACATTTGTGGAAAGCACAGAACAGGTCAGAAAAATGTAGAAGCCTCGATGACAAAAAAAGATTTGCAGTGACTTCAACTGCTAACTCACGGTTTTTAAGATATCTTTGTGAACATGAGAATCTAAATTGTAATGCAAATACAAAAGACTTACTTGTATAAGGTAGATGACTCCCTATTGTAGTTCCGGAATCCTGCATTATCAATTCGAAATTTAGTAACTAACTTCAAGAAAATGCTAATCAGAAACAGACAAGGTGACTGGTTACTTAAAGCGATGGTACCTCCTGAAAATTAAGGAAACCGAAAATAAGTACCTGAGCATAAGAATTGGAAACGTGGGGCGGCCTCGGAGGAATTTGATGTAGTGGCGGATAGTGAGAGTGCGGAGGATAAGGAAGATGATGCGAAGTATAAGAATTCGGATGGTGCACAGGATAATGGGGATGCGGCTGGTGAGGCGGTGGCCAATGCGTCGGCGGGGGTGAAGGAGACTGTTGAGTCTGATGTTGAAACTGAAATTGCGGAGCGGGGTAGGGCCAAGGATGGCTCGCCGATGGAGGAGGAGGCGGGGGTCTCTGGTATGGATCCGACCCGGGTAGTGGTGGTCTCTGGTTAGGGTCCGATCCAGGCGGCGGCGGTTGTAGCTGCGGCCACATGTAACCCCGTGGCTGCTGGTAATCCATTTCTGATATCTCAAGAAGAATCCGATCTGCGTTTCACTGCTTCCGTGAAGACCTAGACCTACCTCCTTCACGTCAAGGAAAATCCGATGAAATCGCTGCTCCCGGAATCGTTTCAATTTTGTAAGAAAAAAACAAGCAAATCGATGACCGATCCAGCCCGGTCCATTTATAAACATTAAATGGGCCTGTTCATTTCCAGATCATGTCAAAACTCAAAATAGCAGCATACTTTTAAGTAAATGATAAGTATTTGGGTATTTTGTATTTAAATAAGAATAAGAATAAATTTATTATTTTAATATTGGCTGGAATTGGCATATATAAAAAGAATGAGTTTTTCCAATGTGACTAGTAGGTGCTGCTTATTCAAGGTCAAGTTTTGTTGCATATGAATAGAATTTTTTATACTATTTTCTTATATATTCTTTTTGCCTTCCCAAGTTTAATTAACGAAATAATTGTTATTATCATACTATTATTTAGTAATGTTCTTGTTATTTAGTGAAAATTGTATTTAAGGATAAAATGCGTGCTCTTAAGGAGATATTTCAAAAAGCAAAAAGAAATTAATTTACATATAAAGGGAAAATAGTATAAATTATAAAGTATGATCGAAATTATTAGATTATAGTAAATGAGTCATTTGATCTAATTTGGATTGAGGATACCATAATAAATGACTTTATCAAGTCTACGGTGTGATATTCTCCTCTTAATGCTGAAATAATCGACATGACTCACATCAATACACACTTTCTTGATCATCGGTGTCTCACTTCGCACCTTGGAAGAAAGCTTATAATGTTGAAATAATCGGTGTCTCACTTCGCATGAAAATAAAATTCCTCAACATTCCATAAAGGATAATGCAAATGAAATCTCTCTGCATAAATTTATCCTCAGCACTTCCATGGCTTCTGGAATCAATCCCTGCATAGTAGTGAAGTAAATTATCAAAATCATTATGTCAATTGAAATGCATACAAAAGAAAATTCAAGTTAACCTTGATTGTAAAATTGGGGGCCAACAAATATTTACTGGAAGTCTCGCTATCCAACCAATGTTTTGTATCTACTGAGCGGGATAGAATATCATAGCTACAGTTGTTATGTTTGTAAAATAAAGATGGTGACTTGAAGCTTTGGTTATAGGAATTTGTTCAATGAAGAAGAACAATTTTGGTTGTTATGATTTGTATGAAGTCTCGCATCGAAGATTCAAATGAACAAGAAATGTAAACTGAAATACATTAATCCAAGATGTTGAAGAGTTTTAATACAAATGAAAATGAAAGATTCTAAAATCATAACTAATAAACACAAAAAACAAGCCTTGTTAAATGAAAGTAACAGGAAATGCTATGTAGTCATGACTCTCTGATTCTATCAAGCATCAACATGTTTAGAAGCTAAAACAAATGGGATGACTTTACTCATTGCAGAAGAAATAAATTCATGAGGCATATAACATTTAAGAATGATAGCTCTGAATTCTAACATTATCATTTCCATATCATGTTTCATCAGTTCAAAACACATATGCATCACATCTCCTACACCAAAGCTATTCTCCTTAACAAAAACTAGTATACGAATTATAGAAGATGAATTGTTCTACGAGAGGACCTATGAACTACAATCTTATTACCATCCTCAGTTTCTTCTCCGTTGTGTTCCAACAAATATTTATTGGAAGTCTCGCTATCCAACCAAAGTTTTGTGTCTATTGAGCGGGATAGAATATCATAGCTACGGTTGTTATGTTTATAAAATAAAGATGGTGACTTGAAGCTTTGGTTATAGGAATTTGTTCAATGAAGAAGAACAATTCTGGTTGTTATGATTTGTCTGAAGTCTCACATTGAAAATTCAAATGAACAAAAAATGTAAACTGAAATGCATTAATCCAAGATGTTGAAGAGTTTTAATATAAATCAACATAAGATGAAAATGAAAGATTCTAAAATCATAACTAAGAAACACAAAAAACAAGCTTTGTTAAATGAAAGTAATGAGGAGATGTTATGCAGTCATGACTCTCTGATTCTACCAAGCATCAACATGTTTAGAAGCTAAAACAAATGAGATGACTTTACTCATTGCAGAAGAAATAAATTCATGAGGCATATAACATTTAAGAATGATGACTCTGAATTCTAACATTATCATTTCCATATCATGTTTCATCAGTTCAAAACACATATGCATCACATCTCCTACACCAAAGCTATTATCCTTAACAAAAACTAGTATATGAATTATAGAAGATGAATTGTTCTACGAGAGGACCTATGAACTACAATCTTATTACCATCCTCAGTTTCTTCTCCGTTGTGTTCCAACAAATATTTACTGGAAGTCTCGCTATCCAACCAAAGTTTTGTGTCTACTGAGCGGGATAGAATATCATAGCTACGGTTGTTATGTTTGTAAAATAAAGATGGTGACTTGAAGCTTTGGTTATATGAATTTGTTTAATGAATAAGAACAATTCTGGTTGTTATGATTCGTCTGAAGTCTCACATTGAAAATTCAAATGAACAAAAAATGTAAATTGAAATGCATTAATCCAAGATGTTGAAGAGTTTTAATAAAAATCAACATAAGATGAAAATGAAAGATTCTAAAATCATAACTAAGAAACACAAAAAACAAGTCTTGTTAAATGAAAGTAATGAGGAGATGCTATCCAATCATGACTCTCTGATTTTATCAAGCATCAACATGTTTAGAAGCTAAAACAAATGGGATGATTTTACTCATTATAGAAGAAATAAATTTATGAGGCAGATCACATCTAATAATGATAACTCTGAATTCTAACATTAACATTTCCATATCATGTTTCATCATCTCATACACCAAATCTATTCTCCTTAACAAAAACTAGTATACGATTTATAGACGATGAATTGTTCTATGAGATGACATATGAACTACAATTCTATTACCATCCTCAATTTCTTTTCCGTTGTGTTCCAATAAATATTTACTGGAATTCTCGCTATCCAACCAAAGTTTTGTGTCTAATGAGCGGGATAGAATATCATAACTACGGTTGTTGTATTTGTAAAATAAAGATGATGACTTGAAATTTTAGTTATAGGAATTTATTCAATGAATAAGAACAATTCTGGTTGTTATGACTTGTCTAAAATCTCGCATTGAAGATTCAAATGAACAAGAAATGGAAACTAAAATGCATTGATCCAAGATGTTGAAGAGTTTTAATACAAAGCAACATAAGATGAAAATGAAATATTCTAAAATCATAATTAAGAAACACAAAAAACAAGCTTTGTTAAGAGTAATGAGGAGATGCTATGCAGTTATGGCTCTCTAACTTTATCATGCATCAACATATTTAGAAGCTAAAACAAAGGGGATGAGTTTACCTCTTGTAGAAGAAATAAATTCAGGAGACAGATAACATCTAAGAATGATAACTCTGAATTCTAGCATTAGCATTTCCATATCATGTTTCATCAGTTCAAAAGACACATCCATCACATCTCTTACACCAAAGAATTTCTTCTTAGTTTATTCTCCTTAACAAAAACTGGTATACGATTTATAGACGATGAATTGTTCTACGAGATGACCTATGAACTACAATCCTATTACCATCCTCAGTTTCTTCTCTGTTGTGTTCCAACGCAGCAGAGAGTTTAGTTTGATTTTTGTATTCAACAAAAACAAACCTATAAAAACAAAATATATTAGATAACATTTTAGACAGTATAATTAATATTGAAATAACCTTACTCTCTTGATATTCCATTTGGGTATTTGGGAATTTCCATTCTCCAATACCGTCCCAAATATATTAAAAATATTTTCATTCTATATCAAATTCAATTTTTAATATTAAAAGTATTTATTCACAAAAATGTAAAACATATCTAACGAATAAGTTAAAGTACTAGTGAAACCCATAACAAACGTAATGTATCTTTCCCTACGGGTTTTTGTCCTATAAATCAATGGAAATAATATAAATATATGTATAATGCTAAAATTTAGAAAAAAAAAGAAATAAAATGTAGATATCATGCCTCTTCCATATTTGTATGCAAATAAAATACCAACATGAGATCGAAACTGAGAATAAGATGTAATGAGTAAACAAAACAAAAATCCAACACATGTTGTTAAGTATCAATCTATTCTCTTAGTTTCACGTATAAAATGTTTTTTACCATCTTAACAGCTAAAGATAGAACGATAAGCTAATTCAGTCAAATCACTTCAACCAATTCGACAAAGATTTCAGAGACAAAGAATTAGGTGTCAAAATTGAAATCAAATAATACAACAGTTCATAAATGCATGTAAAATTTAATTTTACAGTCTAAATTTGAAAACATTAAGATTGATCATTAACCATCTATACAATATTTTTTCAATCTATCCCACCCCAACCAACATTTTATATTGTATTATTTATTCATATGATCTTCTCATAGAATGAACACAATATAATTATTCATTCGGACCTTCTCTATTTTAAAATAATGTACTTCACTCAATCTGTCAAATGACTAAAATTATAAATGTTCCAATCTTTCAATGTTTATCTTTTTAGTACATAAAAATATATGATCAATAAAAATAGTCAAAAATCATTAGTAAAGATAGATAATAAGATTAGTCATAAAATGAGAAGGTTAGGAAATTCTTTAATGAAGAATGAATATGGATGCTTTTTTATATCCAATTTATAAACGATGAATTGCCCTACGATACGACCTCTGAACTACAATCATATTACCATTCTCTTATTCTTCTCTATCATGTTCCAACGCATCAAACAATTTACTTTCATTTTTGTATTCGATAAAAGCAAACATTTGAAAATAAAATATATTAGATAAACTTTTAGGTCGTATAATTAATATTTAAATAACCTTACCATTTTGAGATTCCATTTGGGTACTTAGGAATTTTTATTCTCATATATCGTCCCCAATGTGTTCAACACCAATGTCAAATCTACATCAAATTCAATTGATTTTTTTAATATTAAAGTACTTATTCCAATAATGTAAAACAGTTCTAACCTCCGGATCATTGATGTAGGACTGAAACTCATAACAAAAACAATATATCTCTCATACGGTTTTTCATCATATGAGTCAATGAAAATAATATTAAGATCAGATATATATACAACAACTCATAAATACATGTAAAACTTAATTTTACAATCTAAATTTGAAAACATTAATATTGAACATTAATAATCTATACAATACTTTTTCAATCTATCCCACCCCACCAATATTTTGTGTTGTGTTATTTATATTCATATGGTCTCCCCATAGAATAAGAATAGCCTAATTATTATCTCGGATCTTCTATATTTTAAAATAATGTACTCTACTCATTCTGTTGAATGACTAAATTATAAATGTTCCAATCTTTCAATGTTTTATTTTTTTGGTACATAAAAATATATGATCAATAAAAATAGTCAAAAATCATTAGTAAAGATAGATAATAAGATTAGTCATAAAATGAGAAGGTAAGGAAATTCTTTAATGAAGAATGAAGATGGATTTTGTTTATTTTATATCCAATTTATAAACGATGAATTATCCTATGATACGACCTCTGAACTATAATCATATTACCATTCATTTATTCTTCTCCATCATGTTCCAAGGCATCAAAAAGTTTACTTTCATTTTTGTATTTGATAAAAGCAAACATTTGAAAATAAACTATATTAGATAAAATTTTAGGCTTTATAATTAATATTTAAATAACCTTACCTTTTTTAGATTCCATTTGAGTACTTAGAATTTTTTATCGGATATCATCCCAAATGTGTTCGACACTAGTGTCGAATCTACATCAAATTCAATTGAATTTTTTTAATATTAAAAGTATTTATTCACAACAATGTAAAACAATTCTAACATCCAGATAATTGAGATAAGATTGAAACTCATAACAAAAACAATATATCTCTCCTACTGTTTTCAATCCTATAAGTCAATGTAAATAATATTAAAATCAAATATATATACAACAGTTCATAAATGTATGTAAAACTTAATTTTACAATTTAAATTTGAAAACATTAATATTGAACATTAACTATCTATACAATAATTTTTCAATCTATCACACTCCATCCAACATTTTGTGTTGTGTTATTTATTCATATGATCTCCTCATATAATGAGCACAACCTAATTATTAACTTTGATATTCTCTATTTTATGTAAAACAAATCTAACATCGGGATCATTGAGGTAGGATTGAAACACATAACAAAAACAATATAACTCTCATACGGTTTTCCATCATATAAGTCAATGTAAATAATAAAGATCAAATATATAAACAACAGTTCATAAATGCATGTAAAATTTAATTTTACAATCTAAATTGAAAACATTAAGATTAAACATTAACCATCTATATAATACTTTTTCAACCACATTCCACTCTAGCCAACATTTTGTTATTTATTCATATGGTCTCCTCATAGAATGATAATAGTTTAATTATTAACTCGGATCTTCTCAATTTTAAAATAATGTACTCTACTCATTATGTCGAATGACTAAAATTATAAATGTTCCAATTTTTCAATGTTTTATTTTTTTGATACATAAAAATATATGATCAATAAAAATAGTCGAAAATCATTAGTAAAGATAGATAACAAGATTAGTCATAAAAAGAACAATGTTACGAAATTATTTAATGAAGAATGAAGATGGATGTTGTTTATTCTATATCCAATTTATAAACGATAAAGATATTTACATGTGTTGTATTTTATGTTACAATATATGAAATAATAATATAAATGATAAATTTGTAATATAAAGTTTTCTTTCATTCTTATACTCAATAAATCCAACATAATGCAATTATGATTAGTAATAACAAGTGATCATGCTTTGTTTTATGTGTTTGTTAAGATTTTAAATAAAAAACAAAAATAGAAATGAAACAAAAATACAGTATCCACGGCTTAAAATAATGGATTCAAAAGATTACCCTATCTTCTATTAAAAATTCGACATAGTTATGGTTTAAAGTTTCAAAATTCAACAAAATTGGTTAATCAAACAAAATCCACGTTGACAATTCTAATCAAAAAATGCAAAACTATTCTATCACATTTGTATGCAAATCAAATACCAACAACATTCATGTTGATTTCGAAGCGAGTAACGGTTTATTTCAAAAACCAACTCAAGAAAATGAGAATACATTAACAAAATCCAAATAAAAGTCTCACACAGTTAAACATTGAAACACTGAAAGAACAAAACAAATCAATAATATAAACTAAAAATTTCAACGCACATTTCAAATTCGTACGAGTAGAAGAGAAAAATGAGATGAGCAGAACCAAAAAGACGTCAATTTCTAATTTTAAATGTGTTGGGTCCAAATAATTTTGACTCATGGACTTTAATTTAATTTTGATTTTAAACACAAAATTGGTCGGATATTGCTGATAACATATGACTCCAATTCGTAAGCTTTTCACTAATTTTACCATCCACGTGTATTGTATTTCGTTTGAATTAATTTTTAATTCTCAAATTTGATATATAGATTAATTATAATTCATCCAACTTTGTTGAAGCAAACATAAACCTTGTGAATTAACACAAAATATCTTTGCAAAACATCTATTTAAGCAAATTTAAACTCAAAAATGTATCCATATGTAGCTTTTAACATATAAGACAATGACATGATATTGTAATATATATTTTATTTTTTTATCTAATTATTCATAATTCGAATTTAGCTGATATTTATTATTTAATGTTAGAATATACGAAATAATAATATAAATGATAAGATTCGTACTACTTTATTATTTAACCGTTTAAATGAACATTTAAAGGATAATAATGTCTTTTATTATTTATAATACATTCATAAAATCTTTTGATAAAGAACATTCATTTCATTCCACAATTCATTATTTACATTCCACAACACAACACATATTTTCATTTTGAAAATACATTCTTATAATTTATTATGTAAATAAATCTCATTCTCATAACGTATGGCAGATCATAACCCAATGTAAAATTTACATCAAATTAAATTGAATTTTTTTCATTAATAAAAGTATTTATTCACATAACAAAATGATATTTACATGTGTTGTTATGTAGTGTGTGTGTGTTGAATCCAATTTTTTACAAGTGATCATACTTTGTTTTAATTGTTTGCTAAAACCTTAAAGAATAACAAAACCAAAAATAGAAATGAAACAAAATATAATTATAAATATCGAAATAAGATTAACAATATAAACTCTCATTAATCTTAAAAAGAGAAATGTAAAAAATTCAATATCGAAACTCATAATTTTCCATTCTCAAATAACGTCCAAGATGTATTTTATCGAGATGTCGACAATGAAGTATCATTCTCAAAAGGAATAATGATTTGGATAATTTACAACTAGTTAGTCACAATCTAGATTCAAAAAATATAAAATTAAGATTTCTCAAAAGTAAACAAAAGAAAGTATCTGTCTAAACTGAAGCGAGAAGAAGGATTAACCGCTCTTCTTTTCCCGCATTCATGATGTTTAAATTGCCCGAAAATGAGCCTTTTGTTTATTTGGGCCACGGTCCATTAATATTAGAAACCTTGATTCCAGATTCTGAAATAGAAATGAGCCTTTTGTAATACAAATTCATATGGCCCACCTAATTCTCTGAAAAAATCAGAAGTATTCTACTTATAAATATTTTTATATTTATTATTTTGGAAATATAATATTATAATAATATTAGCATACTAATAAAAGCATGTGATGTCAATATCTACCTCCAATCAAATTAATTTTTTTTCATTAATAAAAGCATTTATTCACATAACAATGCATGTCAAATAATATTCACATGTGATGTTATGTATTAAAGTGTGCGTGTTGAATCCAATTTTTTTAAAGGCGACAATTGTCCTGCGAGTCGACCTATGAACTATAATTACATGGGCATCCTCTAATTCATGGCCTTCATGTTCCAATGCGGCCTGAAGTTTTCTTTCATTCTTGTACTTGATAAATCCAACACAATGCAATTATGATTAGCAATAACAAGTGATCATACTTTGTTTTAAGTGTTTGTTAAGACCTTAAATAATGAAAAAAACAAAAATAGAAATGAAACAAAATATAATTATAAATATCGAAATAAGATTAACAATATAAACTATCATTAATCTTAAAAATAGAAATGTAAAAAATAAATATCGAAACTCATAATTTTCCATTCTCAAACAACGTCCAAGATGTATTTTATCGAGATGTCGACAATGAAGTATCATTCTCATTTGGGCTGAATTGATATGTCAATATGAAATTGTTGAAATGTCAAGTTAAATATCAATATCACAAAATTTATAATCAAGTTACAAATCACAATAAACTTCCTAATTCTCATTTGTTTCATTTTATTCTTAAATTAAGTATATATAAGATAAAACATAATAATCAAGTCAAATTACTTCAATAATCCTTTTCTATTAAAGTTATTGACAACACAAAAATGAAAAAAAAACAAAATACACTTATTAAACATAAGAAATCAATTTGCTAAATTATGCAAAAAGATTTGAGATACAAAAAATTATGTAACATGCGCATAGATAAAGTAATTTTATAAAATATGTATACATTATTTCATCATAAACATATAAAAAATTATCAATGACTAATAAAATAAAATCAAGATGGGGCCCATAAGCTAAACCAGAAAATTGATTCTTGTAATTCACTCAAATCAATTCAATTATCTTTTCACATAAACACTATTGATAACAAAAAAATACAAAAAATCAAAACACACATATTAAACACAAGAACTAATTGGCTAAAGGTTGTAAAATGATTTAAAAAATAAATAAAACATATAACATGGGCATATAAAAAGTAATTTTGTAAAATATATATGAATTATTACATCATCAACATCTAAAATATTATGAATGACTAATAAATAAATAAAACTGAGATAGAAAGATAAGGTTAGCGGGAAATTTTTTCATGTAATTTGTCAAATCACTTCAATTATTTTTTCTATTAACTAATTGATAAACAAAAATGCAAAAACAAAATAGACTAATTAAAAATAAGAAACCAATTGGCTAAATTTTGCAAAAGAAATTCAAAGTCAAAGAATTCATGTAACAAATTACACTTTTATACAGAAAAATGTATGATTTCAAACAGAATATATGATAAGGGATAGTATATTTCATTTTTCCTCATTGATTTTGTTGTCTTTTAACAAATTACACTTTTAGAAGTTCATTTTTGTCTCTTGAAATTTAAATTTCACATATCGGATGTGTCAACATAGAAATATCATTCTCATTTGGTCCAAAAGAATTTGTAAACATTGAAAATGTCAACCAACATATTCCTCAACAAATAACATAAATATAAATACTACAATATATAAAAAAGCTAAATAGAAATATAAATATTTTAAAAATCGATAAATGTTGAGTCGGATACTCAAACTGAAATTGCGGAGAGGGGTAGGGCAAAGGATGGCTCGCCGATGGAGGAGGTAGCGGTGGTCTCTGGTATGGATCCGATCCGGGTAGTGGTGGTCTCTGGTTAGGGTCCGACCAAGGCGGCAGCGGTTGTATTCTGTAAGAAAAAAGGAAAGCATATTGATGAGCGCCCCGGCCTGGCCTGGTCCATCTAGTAACTTTAAATGGGCCTGTTCATTTCCAGATCATATCAAAACTTAAAATAACCCTGAAGTACTCGGCAATTTATATTTATATAATAATTATTATATTATTTTAATATTGACATATGATTTTTCAAGGTGACTAGTAGGTGCACCCACCCTTCTTCAAGGTCAAGCTTTGTGGACTATGACAATAATTTTTATATTATTATATTCTTATTCTCGCCCAAGTTTTATTTATGCAATAATTATTATTATATCAAATTATTATTATTGTGGTTAAATTAGACATTAATAAGCATTAAATAAGAGTACTTTTTTTGGTATACCTAACATTGATTTTGTATGTATATTTAAAAATGCTTTAAAAACAAATAAAAGTTCCTATAGAACGAGCTCAATGAATAGTTATATCATATATATATTAGGTATATAGAATATGTATATGATTTGTATAGGAATAGTAAAATCAATTAAAATTTTAACCTAGATAAAATAAATAATTTTTTAAAGAATTCTCTATTTATATTATTTTTAATTCAAAAAATAAGAATGAAAAATTTATAAATTTTATATATCTCTTTTTTTATAAATCAAATAAGTTATATCCTACCATACCTATTCAAAACTCATAACAACTTGATCAATACCGACACACGCTATATTTCCGATATACCCGAATTCATTGAATCTTTTGAATGTTGTTACATATATACCCAAGTGGGGACATTGTAAGAGGTCCATCCACACTAAGGAGTTATTGAACTTAATTAAATGATTAATAAAAATTGGGAACTAATTAGGATTTATTGTTAAAAAAATCATGATTTAAAAAATAACTAATCTATATTTTTTTCTATTAATTAGAATATGATTATGTTTAATGTTTTATATATAATGATATATTAATATTTTTACATAAATTACTATAATAATATTACAATTTAAAAATTTACAATGATTATATCACATGAAAATATCTCACTATACCCCGTAATTTTAAAAATTCAATAAAGCATATTATAATTAGGGTTTCTCAAATTTGATTTCACAATCTCCTCAACCATCATAGTCTTCCTAACTCTAAATAAATGTACGGATAGGATGTGACCATCTGGCAACTGGCACCACGTAGTTTGGTTTACTCTTTTGGGGATCCGAGAATCAATCATGATACTTGCCTACCTTTTATATAATGTCAAAAGTACCACTTTGTCTTTTTATTGCAAATACAATTATATAAGGTTAGTATAGTAATCCACACATATATATATATCATTTCTTCATGTCCTAAAATGCCCCACCAAGACATATGTCCATCAATTTGTCGGAACTTTTTTAAAAATTAGTTGTGTAATAAAATATTTTTCATTTATTGTTAAATAAATTAAATAAAATCTTTTTAACATAAATGCTACATATCCGAATTCTCAAAACTTAATTTTATATATACATAGTCAATTTATTAATGATAACTATTATCCAATGATGCATAATATGATATTTGTTAAAAGAAATTATGTCATATCATCATATGTCACAATCCTTGGACTACAATACCTTGTAAGTTAGTATGATCTTGTATGTTAAATCCTAAGGCTACCATAAGTTTGTTTATGAATTTTTCTACATATCATCATTAGCTTCTACATATTCTTAAATTTCTCATTCATCTATATCATTTTTTATTTTTCACTCGTCTACCTCTTTCATAACGAAATAAACACAAAGAGATGGAAAAAATAATGAATGATTGAGCATTTACCATCACAAAGAAGAAGAGAAAATCCATCCCAAAAAGGAAGCAAAATCATCACAATCTTCTTTTTCACAAGACATGATATTTATCTAATTATTAATTAAAGCGAAGAAGAAGATGAAGAAATGAGGCACATGAATCACACACATATATTTATGTTATGTTTTTCTTCGTTCATCACTCGATTTCTTCTATTGGATTGCATACTTTCTCTGCATCTTTCCCTTTACCTGTTTTCTCTCCTCTCCAGTACTTGATCCTTTTCGCAGCTCTCGAAGCCTGAAATTCGATGATCCAAAGATAAAACCTTCAATGCGAAATGGAGATTGAGGTTACCTCTTTTTCCCAGTCAGTTCTGTACACAATCCAGAAGAGGATGAGTGTCTGAACAATTGTTCCTGTTACCATGCCATACCATATTCCCTGCATTCCCATTTGATTCAAAACATCACTCATTTTTGCATATGATTCACTTTACTTAAGCTTAAAAAATGGAACTTTATACTACTTTAGCGCCCATGTTAAAAGTATATCCCATCACTAAACCAAGAGGAACACCGAATACGTAGTAGCAGCCGATGTTCACGTAAGCGATCAAAGCTTGCCATCCAGCTCCAATGGCAACTCCTGCATTAATAATCAGTCATTTTCTGGTTCTATGTTGTTTTCAATTGGTTTTGTTGTCATTTACCTGAGAGAGCAGGCTGGATACTGTTGACAACAATGGAGAAAGCTAGCAATGGTGTGAGATCATAAACAATCTCTTTTACTGAATAGCTATCAGCGAAGAAGGATGGATATTGATTCCGAAAAATGAGAAGGAATGTCGAGAATACAACACCGATTAAGAATGCCCATATCACCATTACTACAACTGAGATTTTTGCTGTTCTTGGATGGGATGCTCCAAGTTCATTTGATACTCTTACACTGCAGATAAGTCCACTCATTTTTAAGCAATTTTGAAGATGTTTAGCAGTGAAGAATTGAAGTATAAGATTTACTACCATACCTAATGGCAGCGTTAAATCCAACTGCAATCATATTTGTAAATCCCAGTATGTTTGTGCTGCACAAGATGATCAAATAGAGACTAAATCCTCAACAGAAGTAAGATTTTGGAGATTTTGATGATGAGGAATTACCAGACAGATAAAGCAGCAACAGCAACTTCTGCGTCCTTCAAGTACCCAGCCAAGAGGGTCAGTGCCATGAAATACCATGTTTCTAAGCTGTAATCAAACGCAAAGATGAATCACTCTTGGAACCATGACCCTACTTGTATAAGAATTGACTTACCACATCATTACGGCGGATGCAAGAGAAAGCTTCACAAAACTCATTAGATTCTGTACAGATCTCAAGGTAAATCCCGGCCAAGCTTTGCCGCAGGTTCCGCTGAAAACGTAAACAATTTGGGCTATCACGATTAACCACCAAGAAACGTCGAGAACCGCAGCGCCACCGGCCATACCCCACCCGAGCTTGAGGATGGCAAGCCAACTGAAAAGTACGTGAAAAGCTAGAGCAGAAGCGGAGATCCAAGCCATAGCCATGATCTTACTCTGCGCCTGCAAGAACTTGGCCGTCGGAAAATTCAACGCGTAAGCGAAGAGCTGGGGGAGCATCCACAGCGCCAGTTTCCCAGCAACCCGAGATATGCTCTCCTTTTGACCGATTAGCAGCAAGAAAGGCAAAGCAAAAATGTACAGAAACATCATGAGCAAGGCAGTTCCGAGGAGAATAATCCACGATCTTTGCAAATAGACACCCAACATATCAAGCTGCCCGGCTCCGAAAGCCTGTCCACAGAGCGTCTCTACGGCGCTCCCCATTCCCAACTGCGCAAATCCACGTCTAAATCAAAAACCAAAAAAGATCCTCCCAAAACACAGATCTTTTATTAACTAAAAATCGAACATTACCATAACACCCAGTGATAATCCAGCAATGACAGAGTTCTCGATGGAAAACGCGGAGAGTTCAAGCGTACCCACATGGCCGGCGAACGTCTGCGTCGAAGCTCCAAGAGTATACTGGCAAAGGGAGGTAAAAATGGCTGGTCCAGCCAAGTACCACAGCTTCCCTGACTCCTCCCTAAATGCAGAGAAAAACCCACTTACATTCTCGATGGCCTGTATATCGTCTTCTCCAGCGACAAAAGAAGAGAAAAATGAGAAGTTGGACTGTCTCTGAAACGAATACAACGATCCAACAAGGTCGGGTACAACATCATCCTCTTCTTCCTCTTCCTGACCAAGAAGTGGCTGCTTGGAATCACAGCTGTTCTCCATTGTCGTCGTTCAACAAGAGAATGAAAACCCAGACAAGGATTGGATTTAGAACTGACTATTTAAGCAACGCCATTCCGTGAGAAATACATCGAAAACAGTCATCGTGAATCATGTTATAATTTAAATTTCTTGGGATTTAAAACATTAAATTTATATTTATAATTGATTCAATATAAAAGACATTAAATAATATTAATATAATATTTTATGATAAGATCCAACATCAAATAAGAAGAGTAATTGATATTGAGAAATGTTATACACGTGGCGTGGTGGTGACCCATTGAATGTATGGAGCAAAATTAGACAACTCTGCAACATGATTTTAAAAGCTAGTTCCAGAAAGTTAGTTTCCTAAAATACCCCTTTCGTTTTTGTTTCCGAGGATATAAATGTACTTGTAAAAAAGGTTAAGATATTTTGAGTTCGGTCGCAATAAGTTAATTTAGTCACGGTACAATGGAGAATATTACACGTGTCAAGTGGGATTCTATCTTAAATAATTGTTTCGGTACTAACTTTTTTATAAGTTTCATTTTAACTTAATTAAATTATTTAATAATATATATAATTATTTCGTCAAAAACTAATTATATATGTTGTCAAAGTGTAACAAATATGTTGATCTAGATGGACATTAAGAGGGGGACGTAACACCTCGAACGGGCTATGACCCGGACCATGACAAGGACAATTCTTTCATTACATTCTATATGTAACGTCTTCTTAATCTCAACCCTTTTTGTCAAATTAACACATCACTCAAAAACAATTTTATCAAGCAATATATGGATATTTGTTTTGTTCAAAAAATATTTTAAGTTGTAAGGTCATTTATAAATACCTAAAAATGAGAAACATATATATTTATTGTTTTATAATTTGTAAAGTGATTTTGGCCACTAAAATAATTTTTTTGCCTTATAAATGATATTTTTTAGTTTAAAATAAATTTTTAGTTATCCATAAATTTAGCGGTGAATCAATCCGCACGCACCCGCCACACAAATCCAAAATCAACAAATTACAAGATAAGAATTTTGTTGATGGAATGATTCACATAAAGAGAATGAAGAATGAGAGAGCTTGACCTTTTGGAAACCCAATTGAGAAATAGCTCAATTTTATACAATATATACGATCAATTTGAAAAAATCAATTACTATCACTTTTATTATCTAAATCTTATGTGAAATAATTCTATATTTCAACAACCTTGGAAATGTTGGAATGTTGGCGAAGCATTACAAGCACTCTATCCAAGTTTTCTTCATATCATCACATAAACTATTTACTTCTCTAAATACAATTTTTCAGTGTAACAATAAATGCACGCCAGAAGAGTTTCAGCTCCATTAACAAAATCCATTTTGTTGGGCCGTCGCCCATTTCAAGCGCATGCAAAGTGGAGCCCAGTAACAGAGACATGTCCAGTAAGCATATGAAACTTAGGGGGTGAACAAATAAGTTATAATATTAAATATTATTCTCAAATTTTATTATTTCGCAATATGTTATTTGAAATTTGGTTTGGTATTTATTTTTGAATAATTTTGGTAGTTGGTTTTGCATTCGGTAAGTAAATAAAAAGTTTGGTATAATATCGAATACCAAAATTATTTTATATATAATTTTTTATTAAACATAACTACATAATTATATTATAATTTCTTTTTAAATATCAATATTCCAATTATATGAAAATGATGAATATTTGGATTTATTCATTATATTATAATGATATTGAACAATATATATATGAACACAATATTTTTAAAATTATAAATAAATTTCTACATTAATAAAATATTTTTTCATATTTATTTTGTAATAATAGTTTTCATATTTAATATACTCTATGATGTTTATGATTTAAGTGAAGTTTTACCGTTGGTATCCGATTGCCGTAATAAAAGAAACAACAAGTTATACGTGGGAAACCCGAGAACCGGGAGGAAAACACACGGGTACCATACCCAGGCAGAATTCACTAAGAGTATCGAGAAGTAGAAGATCTCCGAGGATAGCTTGTCCTCCGGTGACATTTCTCGCCTCCCTTTTATAGATGCATTTAACATATTTTAATATTACATAATCTAATCGTGATCTTCTTTAATCACATCACAGCTGCCCTCGAGCTGATTTATACGACTTCTCGTTACGCTGAAGTCGCACACCGCCGCCTGGAATAATGACGCAGCCTTTATTGACATTTCCTCCTAAGGATGTCGATCGAATGCATGTTTACCGATCGTAGCAATCGGACGTCGATCCCTGCTTCGCTTAAGACGATACCGATTGACTATGGCAATCGACCAAACCCTTCATACGGTCGGCAATCAGGAGTCGATCGGTCATCGTAATGCTAACTTCTCATATTTATTAAAAGCCGATTCCAACCCTTTATCATAAGTTACGCATTAACAATATCCATACTCTCAAAACATTTTGTTTTGTATTAAAAATCGTAAAAAGTATTGTTTATCTACAATTAATTATAAAAATATAAATTAACAATTATACCATAATTATAAATTATTTAAATTTCGGTATTTTGGTATCAATACTGAAATACCGAAATAATTTTGGTATTTAGGTATCGGTACCAAAATTTTATTTGAATGAGATTGATATTAGATTTCGTAAAAAATTTGGTATTCGATATTGTATGATATACGGTACCGAATGGTGACCCCTAATGAAACTAAAGAACGTTTATAACACAAGGCACAAGATAATCATTCCATTTGTATGACTAATTAACTAAATTTTGTATAATATTTTGAGAAAACAAATTAAATCATATATTAGCAATATTCCATCAGAGAATCACTAAATTAAGCGGAGAACCAAGTAAATAAAATATCCAGATTGAATGCAAGTGATGTCGATTATTCCAAGTCAAAAAACAACAAAATCCATTAAGAATTTCCTGAAAATAAAATATCTCATTTATAGGTTTGGATTCTTAATTAAATGAATTGAACATTTTGGAAATGAAAATATACATGATTATTTAACTAAATTATTTAACATAAATATTTAAAAATAAAATAAGATGATAATGTGATTTAAAGAAAAGAATCATATTCAAAACAACATACAGGACACCAAGAGGGAAAGGAATAATTGTTTCCTTTAGCTTTAATTACAATATAATCAAAATTTGAAGAAGATGTAGAAGTTGGAGACAATGAGAGGAAGAACATAACCAAAGCAATATGTTGGGGGATATTTTGCATACCAGATATCTTCAAAAAATACAAGTGGCGAAACTCGATATTTGAGTCACTAGTGCGTTCCAAATGATGATCATTCACAATAAATTGGGATGTCTTTACTTCTTCTCCAAACTGTGACATAATTTAAAAATGTATAACATGAAAATGTATAATTAAGAAAATTAGAAACTTACATTGATGGAAACCTTCTTGATCATCCTACATCTCATAAGAAACAAGGGAATACTGAATATGTCTATATTATGACGCTTCCCGTCAAAGTAAAATTCCTCGACATTCCATAAAAGATAATGCATATGAAATCTATGTGCCCCGAATAAATTTATATCCAAATCAAATTACTCATGAAAACTAGCATTAGGGATCACTCCCTACAATGGAAAAAGTAGTAAGTAATGTTTACTAAGAAATGAAGTTCAAGTTAACAATACCTTTATAGCAAAATTAGGAAGCAATAAATATCCACTTGAGACACGAGTTTTCGCCCATAAACCTTGAAACCATGTATCCGAGAGTTCGTAATAAGTATCTATGATTGTACCATCACCTAATATCGGAGGAACCATTCGAAGCTCGATATTGAAGTTGTGTTTACAAAACCTAAGTGAATTTAAACAAGATGGACCATTAACAAACACAGAACTAAGCTGTTTTTTTGATCCATATTGCTTGAAAACAATTTCTCGCAATCCCATCAAACTCTGTGCCCTCAACTGGAGATCACCATCATTATTCTCACAATCAATAAGCTTCAAGGACTGCAATAAGTTGCATGTACCAAATACACCATCCATCAATTGCTGTGATATCCTAATTTCATCAAGTGTCAAATTCAGTAAGTTGGCAAGTGGCACAACTGACAAGTTAGGATTGCAACGACGCAGGTTAAGGTTGATCAACTTGTTGGACCATGGGATCATGTCACTCAGAACTATACCATGGTTTGATAGGGAGAAATCGAGGCTTATTTCTTGAAATCCAAGACTAACTATTCTATCAACCCAAGTTTTGACAAGCTCATTATTTCCATCGGGATTAAAATAGAGTTTGAATCTACGAGCACCAACTCCAGAATGACCCAAAATAATATCATTTATGATGATTTTATGCTGTAAACGTTTAGTCTTGTATAAGAAGTCTCTATCGAAACAAACATCTGAACAAAACCTCCATCCATTTGTGAAGCTTTTGGATAATATAGTGGTTGCATAAACCTTGGTTACTGGCAATAAAGAAAAGATTTTTGATTCAATAACATTATAGGGAATGTTAGGGAGGAGTTCTTCACTACATGGTCGCCCTCTTTTCTTCATCTTCATGATTATTATTTCTGACAAAACAAATAAAAATTCAATCTTGAGTAATCAAATCTGACTCATCATATTAAAGACAAATCAAAACCAACATATCGCATGCTCATGCGTATAAACCTGCTTCTCGTCTTCCCGGAAGGGGAAATAAATCACAAAACAAAACCTAAGAATTTTGGAAATTTAGAAGAAATTTTTACTTGGTGATACTGATACACAGCCTCTGTCTTCCCCTTCCTGCACATCCATATGAGATCCGAGTAGGGAAAGCATCAACCGGCCGGTTTCTTGGGTTTGTGAGGCCGTCACTCCCCTCTCTCGCGAACCTAGACAAA
>RWGZ01001397.1:57744-70331 GCA_009725065.1 Utricularia reniformis
CAGCCCCTTCCTCTGGACATAATGCTGCCACATCAGAGGAAGAAGAGATATTGGTTCTAGCTGCTGAAGAGGATAAAGAAGTTAAAAGTGAATGGATTGTTGATTCTGGAGCTTCATGTCATGCAAGCCCATACAAAGAAATTTTCTCAACATATATTGAAGGGATGTTCGGAAAAGTAAAGATGGGAACAGAAACTACAGCTGAGATTGAAGGAATTGGAGATGTGCATATTGAAACTGATCAATGAGTTAAACTAGTTCTTAAGGGAGTGAAGTACATACCCAAGCTAACGATGAATCTATTGTCACTATATGCTCTAGATAAAGAAGGATACAACAGTATTATTGGAAATGGATTTTGGAGACTTACAAGAGGATCTCTGGTGGTGGCAAAAGGCGTTGCAACACAAAATCTGTACAAAACATCACTCAAAGTTATTACAGCAACAATTCAAGCAGCACAAAACGTAACAGATTTTGAAATTTAGCACAAGAGATTAGGTCACTTATCTGAAAAATGAATGAAACTGCTGAAACAGAAGCAACTGATCACAACAAGTAGAAATGAACTTCAAGAATTATGTGAAACATGCGAAAAAGGAAAGAAACAAAAAGTCTCATTCAAAACAGCACTGGAAACGAAACTGAAACCTATAGAGTTGGTATTCTAAGATGTTTGCAGCATAGACACTCAGTCACTTGGGGGAAAGAAGTATTTTGTGACATTTATTGACATTGCTACAAGGAAAAGTTGGGTATATCCTATGAAATCTAAAGATGAAGTTTTTGATTATCTAAAAGTATGGCATCCAGCAGTAGAAAGAGAGACTGATATGAAATTGAAATGTTTCAGATCAGATAATGGGGGTGAGTTTACTTCAAATGAAATGGAAGCATATTTTAGAAATCAGGGAATTAGACATGAAACTACGGTTCCAGGCACACCTCAGCATAATGGAACCGCAGAAAGAATGAATAGAACTCTTCTTGACAATGTTAGATGCATGTTAAAAACCGCAGGGCTCCCTAAGGGATATTGGGCAGAAGCAATTCAAACAACATGTTATCTAATAAATAGAAGTCCTACTTCAGCACTGAACTATCAAATTCTGGAATGGAAATGGACAAATAAAATTCCTAAATATCAACACTTGAGAGTGTTTGGGTGCAAAGTGTTAATACATGTTCCAAAAGAAAACAGGCAGAAACTTGATGACCATGCAGAGGAAGGAATTTTTCTAGGGTATGGAGACAACAAGTTTGGTTACAAGATATGGAATGCAGTCAAAAACAGAATCATACGATCAAGAGATGTAACTTTTCTGTAAACAAAGTTCATGGAAGACATTACAAAGTCTAGTGATAGTAATGAAAGCAGCAGAATGACATATGAAGGGAATGTGGAATTACCAATACCTTTACCGAGAGGTGGAGGTAGAAGTGAAGGTGAACATTCAAGTGAAGAATCACAATCCGAACATGAAATTCAGCAACCTTTCAGGGGTGATAGTGAACCTGTGGAAACAGAGGAAACAAATGTCAGACGAACAAATCGAATCAGAATACATTCATCAAGATATCATACATCTGAATACACCATGATTACTCAAAGTGGTTAACCAGAAAATTTCCAAGAAGCAATTAACAGCAAATATAGTAAAAGTTGGTGGAAAGCAATGGCAGAAGAGATGGATTCACTCAGAAAAAATGATACATTTGATTTGGTAAATCCCCCCCAAGGCAAGAAAATTTCAGAGAACAAATGGATTTACAAATTGAAACAAAAGGTAGATGGAGGTGTAAGATATAAAGCTAGAATTGTTGCAAAGGGATTCACTCAGAAAAGATGAATAGATTTTGATGAAATATTTTCTTCGGTTGTAAAACAGACATCTATCAGGTTCATCTTAGCAGTGGCTGCATTTTTGGACTTAGAACTCGAACAAATGGATGTCAAAACCGCATTTCCAAATGTAAAATTGGAAGAAGAAATATATATGAAGCAACCGGAGGGTTTCACAAAGAAAGGGACTGAAAATCAAGTTTATAAACTCAAGAAGAGTTTATATGGATTAAAACAAGCACCTAGGATGTGGAATAAAAGATTTGATGAATTTATGTCGAAAACATGTTTCAGGAAAGCTGAAAGTGACTCTTGTGTGTATTATAGAAGAAAAGACACTGGAAAATACATTATATTATTACTATACGTAGATGATATGATAATATCCAGTCAAAGTAAAGAGGAAATAAGTGAGTTGAAGATAGCACTAGCTGCTGAATTTGATATGAAAGACTTAGGACCGGTAAAGAGAATTCTAGGAATCGATATTTTCAGAAACAGAGATAAGAAATTAATTACTCTATCTCAACAAAACTATGCTGATCAAATCATCAAGAGGTTCAACCTAGAAGGATCAAAATCGTTGATCACTCCTATGTCAACAATTACTCTACTCAGCAAGGAATAAGAGCCAAATTCAGAAAAGGAAATTGATGAAATGAAAGGTATACTTTATTCCTCAGCAGTAGGAAGTCTCATGTACCTGGTAGTGTGCACAAGGCCGGATCTGGCACACTCAGTTTCATCAGCAAGCCGTTTCCTTACAAATCCAGGGAAGGATCACTGGGAAGCTGTAAGAAAAATATTGAGATATGTAAGCGGGACAACTGATATAAAATTAGGCTATGGAGGAGAGCATGAACTGAAACTGAAAATGTTTGCCGACTCAGACATGGCTGGAGATTATGACACTAGAAGATCTACTTCTGGCTACATATCCATACTAAACTCAGGGGGCATATCATGGATGTCAAAGTTACAAAAGAGCATTGCACTATCAACGACAGAAGCATAATACATAGCTTTAACCGAAGCTGGAAAAGAACTTATCTGGTTAAAGAGACTGTCCAAAGAGCTCAACCTCAGAATAAACGTTGAAGAGATCTATTGCGACTCACAGAGTGCCATAGCCTTGAGTAAAAATGCAACGTATCATGCTCGGACAAAACATATAGACATCAGAATACATTGGATACGAGAGGAAATAAACACTGGAGAAATGAAAGTGAAGAAGATACCTACTGAAGAAAACCCAGCCGATTTCCTCACAAAAATCGTGCCGACGAACAAATTTCAGCTATGCACGAAGCTTGCAGGGTTGAAGACGGAACCCTAACTGTGGAAGAAAGCGACGATTCTGTAATGCGCTGGAGGGGACATTTTGTTGGATCGGATTGAAGTCTGATTTTGTTCAGCCCAATACAGAATTGTCAAGAGTCCCTTGGGCCAAGGGAAGAAAGAATTCAGCGGCCCAATTGTTTCTGCTCAGCCCAATTTCGAAGGCAGTTGCAAGAAATAGTCATTCATGCACTAACACATGATCACACGATGTAGATTGAGGTGAAAGTGTCTGAAGAAAAAAAAAGCAGTATAAAATCTGTGAAGAAAAAAAAATACGAAGGCACACAAGTGGATACAAAAGAAGACGATCAAAGAAAAGGCGGAAATTACCGGATTAAAGGCAGCAGTGACTATGTTGGTAAAAGTCGAATTCTTGTTCATCATTTGTATCTGATACATTCAAAGTGTGGATAGTGAATTAGACCCGGAGAGTGGTCTCGTGGTTTTTTTCAGGAATCACCTGGTTTTCCACGTAAAATTGTTGCGTTCCTCAAACTTATATCACAACGTAAAAACTGCAGGGAATGAAGTCTAAACAAAATTGATAACATAAAACTTATCTGTTTTGTAGATTAAGTAATTATTCTTTCAGGTACAACAATCTTTGCTTGACAGAGTGATGACAGGACACAAGTAGCCCATTGCTCCAAAAATGAGATCATTAGATTTGAGGAGACCCTTTATGGATCGGATCATCCAGCCTCAAAAAAATTCACATTCTTCAATTCTCATATGTTATATGAATACCTTGTTAAATACCATTCAAGTTTGTGAAGAAAATGAAAAATTGAAAACTAGTCAATCGTGTTAGTTTTGGATAAAAAATTAAAAGTTACGTTAGTTTGGGAAGATAAGTTAAAATTTACGTTAGTTGGAGAACAAGTTTTGAAAAGCCCTGAACTTGCATTGTGGATTTGGTGCAAGAGAACAAAAACCCTAACCCCAAATATAGAAGAATCGATGATATACTGCGCATATTTGTCTGTACACATTTCCAACCCCAAACTAACACAATCGACATGAACACTGATCTGATCAGATGTATTAATCAATCCCTTCATCAGAATCGCAACTAGAGTAGGACTTTTCATTTTGTTCACCCAAATCATCTCCATTATACCGTGATTTCTCTGACAAGACAACTAGCCCCTTGCTCTTAGAAATACCATCCACATCTCTCGTTCCACAGTAGAGTCCCCTACTTCCAGTAACAAGCACATTTGGTATGTCAACCCCAGCGCTACTCAGTACACGGGGAAACATCTCAAATATCTGTTGTTTAGGTTGATTTGAGCTACTGATCAGCATTCTAAGTGTCTCTCTAGCACCCTTCTCGATCACCGATTCAGCGTTTGGTAGAAGGGGATCGACGAGAGATGACGATAAAGCAGGACCAGGTCCAGCACTCACAAGATACCCTTGTCCTGATGAACAAAAATCAATCATGG
Source organism: Utricularia reniformis (assembly GCA_009725065.1). Classification (NCBI taxonomy): domain Eukaryota; kingdom Viridiplantae; phylum Streptophyta; class Magnoliopsida; order Lamiales; family Lentibulariaceae; genus Utricularia; species Utricularia reniformis. Next base: position 62,377 of record RWGZ01001397.1, read on the forward strand.
GAATGTGTACAATTGGATCAGACATTAAAGGTGTGAACGTTGGGATCTGTTGTGAAGCTGAAAAATTGAGTAAGGATTCAGGCATTATGGTTGGAAAATCTAAAGGGGGAATTTCGGCGAAGGCTAAAAGAGGTTTTGATGAGAGTGGAGGTAAAGATGAAGGTTCAGAAGACGGGGGATGATGGTGCAAAGTAGAAGGAACAGGGGGGCACCAACAGTAGTGAGGAGAGACTGGTAATGAAACTAATAATGGTGTTCCATTTTCTGAGCTTGAAAATGGGAAATCACTAGGATTTGTTAAGATATCCAAACCATTAAAGGGTGATGATGATATATATGAGTTTGGTGCACTTACTTCAGGGAGCTTGTCTTTCTGTAAGGATGAAGAGCTAGAACAATATGATGCAGTCAGATCCGCAAGTGAAACGTAACGTTGCCTGGATTTCTCTCGGCTAAGATTTCTTACTGTGGAAAAACTTTTCTGTAGATTTTCCTTGAAAGAACTTGATCGAGGACTCAAACTGCTAATCGGGTTTGACTTGGAGACTTGGTTTGTAGCCTGTTTCGAACGTAAACTCTTTTGGCATTGGAATGAAGACTGCGGTCTACAACGATCGAATGAATCGGATGAACCATCATTTGTAACCAATTCAGAGAGGTAAGCTCGAATTTGAGTACCAAAACAGTCGATACGTGACTCGTTAATTCCAGTTAAATCAGCTAGAGAAGGTTTTTGAATAAGCAATTCCTTCATCTAACCCATAGAAAAAAATGAAGCTTAGAAAGTATTTCAACGAAATAGGTTGGAACGGAATAAAGTTGAACGGAAGTACCTTTCTTAGTAATTCATCCCCCAACAACTTAGATTTTTCAGAGCACCAGTAGTATGAAATAGATTCTGGAGTCCTAATGAAAAAAGACCTTTCAGATGAATCTGCAGATATCTCTTTGATTTCCATGTCAGTGCAATGAGATGCGGTGTTCAATGTTGAGAGTTTTTCAACGGATCCATTGTCTCCATTAAATGATACCCGCATGTCCGAATTCGGCAGAAGTGTGAGGCATAGATTTCCTCTGCAGGATAACAAAAATACATAAACTTGAATAGCTAATTTTATCATAAAGTTAATCTTCAACACGGATAATGAAAACTCCCAACCCCTCAGACATTGTATTTACGTCCAGAAAGCTAAATCTTTAGCATGGGATTTTTCAAACAAGTCTCACAATACCCCAGAATAAAAACTAACACAGTTTCTCAGTTGCAACTACAGATCCCAATATAGCAGGCATAATATTCAAACTGTGATCATTAGAAGCAAAAATTAAGAACAGAAAAAAATTATTTCTGTTTGGAGAATAGTCAGCATATTAGGTAGACTTAAGAATTTCAGTAGCTACAGTTCTCTGAGAGGTTAATCAGTGAGAATATTTATCCATTCACACCATGACACGAGATCAAGTTTTGGAAAAAAAATGTCAGCACGGCTTGTTGGATCTAAAATGCCCCAAAAAAATACTGTTCGATCTAAAATGCAAGTGCTAACGAAACAAATGGACCTCATATTCAAGCAAAGTAACTAGTGTCACGCATGACGAAGCACATCAAAGCAAAAGAAAAAGTAGTTAACAGGCATACATAAATTGAAATCATTAATAATTGGGGAACAAGGGATGAGTTCATGATAAAGCTTACTGATAAAGATTATGAAGGTGCCTTAACTTCTTCTCAATCACAAGTTATAATAGTAAACGTACAATTCACCTACAAGTCAAAATATATTTCACTGGATAGATATGAACACAAACTCATAACACTTCAAATAACAACATCCAGGGATTTAAAGACAGTATCTTCAAGGCCATTGTCCTTGTACAAGAAAATGCATGATAATTTCCACAGAAATCCATATGGGAATACAATAAAAAAATGCACCATGAAACCAAAATCATCAGTGAAAGAACCATCACAGATTTAAATGTTTATATTGCTGAATCTCCTTTAATATCCATCATACACAAAAACATATAAACAACCTCTGTTCAAAAAATATGCACAACCTTCCCTATATATAGAAGCAATCATATCAAGAAGAACAGTTCTAAAACAGAATCCAGAATATAGTGCAAATAAATAGACGATTAACATATGTCGCAATTCACATACAAGGCACTCAAAACACGAACCCTGACATTGTTAGGGATCATATACAGTATAATATTGTACGACAGCTGAACAATTATCAGAAAGGGAAAATTTCCTTTCTAGTACACCCAATTGGCCTAGTATTGATTACAATTGCCAACTGCTAGACACAAAATTTAACAATTAGACAAAAGCTTCATTACAGGATGAATAATGGAAATAAGTATTTAGGAAAAAACCATTCTCACACTGTATGCAATGCATTTAAACAAGAGCAAGAAAAGTGAAAATTATATTGCATTTGTTTTGAATTGCTAAAATCAACTTAAGAGATATTCTACTGTGATTCATTAATTAACAAATCCAGAAATAGCTACTAGCTGAAACAATGAAACCATATATTTAATAGGCGCAAACCTTTCTAATCCACAACTCCAATGATATAATAGTTGTTCATGCATATCAACTTGGTAAAATTGCCCATATTCATTTAATAAGCTTCATCTTCCACATATTTAGCTCATTTTGTATTCTTGTTTCTATTTCAAACAGGGGCATATTATTAGTTTATCAGCAATATTGCCATGCAACAACAAACTATGCACAGTCTCAATAATATACACAGATTCTCCATGTAGGAAATTTATGAAAAGAGAAGCTAATCACATTAGTTTCATGTTAGCTATCATTCTATCAGTTTTTATTATCTTGTATACCTTAGTGTCCTACATTGATTTCGACTAAAATAGAGACAAAAATTGGCTTATGACTACGAAAATAAACTATGCATATATTAAATGGTAATTCGTATAATACTTATGCAACTACCTTACAGCTGTCGGAGATAAGACTGTTCCATTTTGACAAATCTTCCCTACTCGAACTGAGACCAGTGGTATGCATAAGCACCTTGCAAGCATACACACTTCAGATGGTTCAAAATGCTGCATCACGAATATTATAGACCAAATTAATAAAATGACAGCAGAAAAAGTCCACTGTATTAGGGATCCTTCACATTCACCAATACATCTAAGGGGAAAACATTCAGAGCAAAGACAGTTAACCGAGAAGCGGATAAAGAAAACTAAATTATGAAGTACAAAAGTAAAGGATATGATATCCTATGTCGCTAGAATATTCAAAATCCAATAAATATGGAATCAGCGAGAAACTGGCAAGTATTTTCAACAAAACCTGACTGAGATGAGCGAGAAGACCATCATCCTCAGCGGTAGCGGACGCATTGAGTTTCAGCAAAGGCTTTAATCGTTCGTCAGAACGGCAAGCCCCTATAACCTGCATATCCAGAGCCCGTAGCCACTGAAGGAAGCCATCCTCTCTGTCGCTCCTCTGCATCAACAGATCAACATCGTCATCGCCTGTAAATATATCTCTTAACCTACGTGTAATAGGTTGATCCAGCGTCGTCGTCGGTGAACCGGTGGACGAATTCTCTCCATCGGAAATCTGATCCGGCCGATCCAGGTCATCGCCATCAGTAGATTGCCGTTTCTCGGGGTTGACCATTTTCAAACGTCGAGAATCCGAGAAGAAGCCCTATCAGATGAGGAAAATATCTGGGCAGCAGGTAGGATATCCACACAAATACCGCACCCAAGGACAATCCAATCCCTTATCTCCCTCCGAAGCACCTCACACAATTTGTTTATATGAAGAGAAACGTGGATACCAATGCTATTTAAATCCAGCTTAATCTCCGCATCAGGTCCGAAGTGCCATGTCATCTTAAGCGATACAGTCACCCAGGCACACACACCGTCTACGAGATTTTTAAAGAAATAACTGTGTCAGATTATCTTTATATTCAAAATATTACTGAATTTATTTATTAATCAAATATAACAGTGACATAATTTGATTTACTAATATAACATTGATTTGCATTTTTTCTGTTTTGCAGCTTTTTTTATATCGTCTTTTAATCATTTTAAATTGTTATTCAACATTATCTCTTTCTCTTTTGTTATATTTTCTTGTTTTCTAAATTATTTTACATCTGGTGTGAGGTAAGTTAAATTTTTCTAGAAAATATAAGAACGTCTCATCCTCCCTTCTTCTTCTGGTTCTGTTGATGAGGGAAGCAAAGATGGGTACCCATAATTTTGCGTTGTTTTGGAGCTGTTCATTCTCTTTGTTATAATTTTGGAGCTGGAAATGAAGAAATAAGTAAATGTTTACTCTGATTTTGGTTTGGAGATAACAAAGAACTACTCCAAAAATATGTTCGATTCAAAAACTAGAAAACCATAGAGAATGAAGACGAGGTAAAGAATTCAAGCATAGTTGAATTTTGAAATTCTCCAATTCCCAATCTAAAGAAACACCAAATTGTAAAAAAGAAAACTTTAAAAAATTAGAAAACTGCAAATCGATGGTATATTAGCAAATCTAATTGGATCAGTAACAAAAAATAAATAAATATAAAAGGACTGTCAAATTTTTTATTTTTATAAACTGACACACATAGTTATTCTAATTTTTTTCCCCACAGTCTACCTAAGGACATGAATACCAATATATGTTATTATTATTATTTTATTGAACTTATTATTACTATTTTTCTGATGAAATTATTATTATATATATATGTTATATTATTTAATTATTTTTTCAAAATTAGCTGTGCTTGTGACATCCATGGAATTTCATGCAATGTGCCAGCTAGTTAAATATCTAGGAAGAGAATACCAACAAAAGCAAAAAAATGATTTTTTGCTTTTTCCATATTATAGTAAAGTAGATGCAGAGGTTGGGTACAAAGGTGTAGAGTGTGTAATTTTTTCAAATTTTATTAGGAACGGCTTGAGGGTGTTAATATAATTTAAAATACTAAATCAAATATCAAAAAATAAATAAATAGGCAAAGTTTAACTATTTAATATAGGGGGTGCACAGTGCACACCTATTGAATTAGATTTTTTTATTAAAGAAAAAGAACAAATCATATTAATCCCTCTATTTGCTAACAAAATCTATTTTAATCTTTTAATTTAAAAATAATTCAATTTCAAATTTGCGTTTTCTCATATATAAATTAATATTTTAATTTTCAAAAGAATTTGATTTTTGAACAAATTAAAAGGGTTATAATACATTTTTAGAATAGAAAGGCATATTTGATTACTTTTTCACTATGTTCTAAAACCGCACAAGTTTTGGCCCAGATCATCTGGTTCGAACCTAAACCGATACAAAACTCGGTCAGGTTTGATCCGGCTCTTCTAATTTGTTAAATTTTCATATCGAATTAAAATTTTATTTCGATATAAACCGATATGATCAATTTATTCATTATATTTTATAAAAATAATATGATTAAAACTAATATTTATTTTATATCTAAACACTAAAAAAATAATCACATAGATTTGTTATTGTTTTTATAACATGATAACGTGATTTATAATATACAATTTTATTTATTTAATTATTATTTATATTTTGAAATTAATATATTTATGCATATTTTTAGTATGTTATTAGATAAACACTTGAAAATGAATTAAAATATAATCTACATATTTCAAATATTTAAAAACACAAAAAACAATAAATGGTTAAAACCGATACAAGATAGATCCAAATCGATTTGAACCGAACTGTTGAAAAACGGTTCTGATATTGTCTAAAAATATTTTAGAGTATTTATTCTTAAATCAGTCAATTTTTTATTACTCGAAATTTAATTGTTGTGGAGACACAAGCGATATACAAGGTTGGACCCACAATATGTAGGCTTACGTTCTCGGGAGAGCGAAGCTCTACCTTGGTTTTCACTATAATAATCGAGAGATACAATTACAATGAATAAATATCGGTAATTTGAGCGAAAACGGTACGAAAATCAATCAAATATGCTCCGCTACGATGAAACTACCGAAAACTCACGAATGAAGGGCTGGCCGCGAGATTTCGTACGAAAACTCGCGAATAGTGATATGCCAAGCGAAAACTCGCGGATGAAGCAAAGTCTCGCGAGTACGAAGCTGCGTAACTAGGGAAACATAACGAAAACTCGTGAATAGTAGCTCAAGCGGACTGTCCGCGAGTTTTGGTGCGAAAAGTCGTGGGTAGAGGCTGAAAAACGAAATCTCGTGAGTACCTTCACAAGTTCGAGCGAGAGCCTTGTCTTGGGAGGTAAAAAAAGAGTCTGAATCCCTTTTCAGTGCCTTGAGACTCATATTTATAGAGAAATCCAGTCAAATTAATAAGTTTTAGGCCTAGAAGCCCAATTTCACTTGATTCAACCCAAAGTACCCGAATAATATTTAATTAAACTGGAATAAATGTCATACCGCAATAGAACTTTGGAAATGCATCTCGATCGAGAAATAGCCGGAAATGTCGATGAGATAATACCGGAAAACCTCGTAAAATAATTCATTGCTTCCAGATATCGAATATACAGCCAAAAATATCGATACAACTTACCGGCGCGCTCCTCGGATGTCAAATTACGAAAATACTCTTGGCCCCATCCGGAGCCGAATTTGTCCGAAACTGATAGAAACGTTAGTGAAATGCTCATATATAGACCCGGGAGGTCCGAATTACGAGAATACCCCCAAAACTATAGAGTGACATAAATATACGAGAATATCAAAAATATCATTTATCCACGTCTCAGACGAACTTCTGGGATGCCATAATACCGAAAATACTTTCGGGTAATATCAAGTTCATCTAATAGGGTACATCCCTATGGTGTTATTAGATATACACTTGAAAATATAATCTATATATTTCAAATATTTAAAAACGGGCGAGCGGCAAATTTGGTCCCCAAAGTTTAGTGCTTTGGCAAATTTGGTCCCCACAATTTGTGTATTTTGGCAAAACCAGTCCCCGAAGTTTAAAAATGGCAAAACCAGTCCCCAAACAATTTTGTTTTTGGCAAAACCAGTCCCCGAAGTTTAAAAATGGCAAAACCAGTCCCCAAACAATTTTGTTTTTGGCAAAACCAGTCCCCAAAGTTTTGTGTGTGTGACATATTTGGTCCTCAAAGTTTGAGGATTATGGCAAATTTCGTCCCTAACGCCGTTAAGGTCCCCAAAGTTTGCAAAACGTGGCAAATTTAGTCCCCAAACTTTGAAATGGCAAATTTAGTCCTCATATTTTACATAGTTCGGCATATTTAGTCCCCAATAATAGAAAATGATGTTTTTGAAGGTCGATATGGATGTATATGATTGTAATGATACCGAGATTGATGAAATTATCTATGGATACGTACGAAAATTGATTTTTTGTTTTACCGAATGACAAGAATTGTGTATTGATTTGTGAAGACGAACGATACGAAATTGAGGTTGGCTATACCGAATTTCTAGAATTGTGTATTGATGATTTGATTTGTGTGTTTTAGAATTTCTAGAATTGTGGCTAAACTATGGTTGATATAATGGTTAAACTATACATAATGGTTGATATAATGGTTGAAAGCTTTAGATTGTCTTCTATTTATGGAGCAAATAACAAATCCACCATGATCAGAATTTTTCCTACACCAGAAATTTGTATAAGTGCACAAATATTGGAAAGAACATCAAAATCATATGTCCAATGCACAAATTATAAGTTTCAAATATTCGAAGTTGACATTGTTTCAAAGTTTTCTTCTGGTTGAATACTTTCTTTTTGTGCCGGTATCACTTGGTTTGGGGATGTACGTCGTGGCGAAATCTGTGATTTCCGAAAGCGTAAACCATGTAGGAGTCATCTGCAAAAATTTAAAAAAATTAGCACCTAATAATCAATCGCTGATAGTGTAAATGAAGTGATCAAA
>RWGZ01001397.1:70611-111671 GCA_009725065.1 Utricularia reniformis
GACAACTGCGTTTATTATGCCCACGAACTCCACATATTTGACATCTCATTCTACGTTTTGGCGTTTTCGGAGGAGTTGCAAATGGTCTTTGTCTTTTCCGAGGTCTTCCGGGTTTTCTCTTTTTGAACATCGGTTCCATAGGTGGTTGTGCATCTATCACCGGCCACTCCTCGTGTCCAGGCAAACCTGACACCCCATACTGGTACGTTGCTCTGTAGCGCTGAACGGTGTAGTAGGTATGTATGAATGTATAACACGATTCTCCCCGATGTAGAATCACAGCGCATGCATGCTTGCACGGTATTCCTAGAAAAAAATAACATAACGCACACAGATCCATAAATAATGAACTAATGAAATGATGGTTTCAAATTACCTATTAAATCCCACATGCGGCAAGTGCAATTTCTATTTACAAGGTCGACAACCACTCTTTCTCGACCGTATTCCCAAGTTGCTTGCCAATCGTGTGTGTTCATAACACGTCCTAAAGTACCATCTTCAATGTTTTTCTCCATGATAGCGTGCACACGAGGGCAAAATCCATCGTCTGGCATCTCTCGGGATGATGCACGTCTGGCTTGCAGACGTTCCCCTATTAATGTACATATTTCATTAAGCAATATTCGTCGAAATCAAGTATTGAGCACAATACCTTCTTATTGATTGAAATGACGCCCGAGACCCACTTCGAACTAACTTTATTGCTTGCTCTCGTGCCCGACGAACGGTGAAGAGGGGTTAAGAACGAAACCCCAGAGTTCGGCCGCTTGGGAATGAAGTCGAGAAAACTACCAGCGGCGAGGATACATCGACGAACGAACGGTGCAAGAGGGGTGAAGAGGGGGAAGCTCTAACCTGTTAGAGCAAAGTTCGACAGGTTAAGAACGAACGATGAAGAGGGGTTAAGAACGAAACCCAGACATCGGCCAATTGGCAATACCGCTTGGGAACGAAGTCGCGAAAACTTAACAAAAAGTTAACGGAGTTAGGGTTATTTGGGGACTGATTTTGCCCAAATTAACAAACTTTGGGGATCAAATTTGTTAGTATGTGTAAACTTTGGGGACCGGTATTGCCAATTTTAAACTTTGGAGACCGGTATTGCCTTAATATTAAAACTGTAGGGACTAAATTTGCAGATTTATTAAACTTTGGGGACTAAATTTATCAAAAAAATCAAACTTTGGGGATTAATTTTGTCATGGGAAATATTGGGGATCAAATTTGCCAAAATTTTAAAACATTGGGGACCCATCAGACTATTTCACCATTTAAAAACACAAAAACAATCATTGGTTAAAACCGGTTGGAGATCCATCCAAACCGATTTGAACTTAACTGTTGAAAAACGGTTCGTCTAACAGGGTACATCCCTCCGCAAACTGCCATTCGATTCACCGTGACTCACGAAAACCAGTTTGCGATGAATAGTAAGAAGTCAGTGATTGCAGTGACACCTCCGGGGCTATCCGCTTTGGTAGATATCTTCCGAATCGAAGAAGAAGAGGCTTCCAAGAAACCATCGCCGGAGGCTTACCGGATCTTTGTATGGATTAATCCAGAGAAGAGCCGCGAAGTATTCGCCGACGTACAAGTCCTCCCCGGCAAAAATTTTGATTGGGATTTACGTGATTTGATTTCGTTTCCGACGGAAAATTTAGGGCCAAAAAGATTCATGCACATTCAAGTCTGTAAATGGCAGCCGGCTAGGCAACCAGGACCGTCCGATGGAATCTTCTTTTTCGGATCAACGAGAATCTTGCTGCCCAAGGGGCAAGGGGTGATGAATGGGCGGTACGATCTGATGAAACGTGAAGGATCGAGATCCTTTTTGGTCGGGCATGTTTGGCTGGCTGTTGAAGTAGGTGAAGAAGATTACATGCCGTGTAAATGCTATTCTCACTATTCTATTCTTGGCCAATCCTGATAACTATTTTCCTGGTTATGTTTCTTGAGTTCTTTACACTGGCTATGGCTTCTCCTTTTGTGATATCATTCTTCAATTACTCTATGAATCATCTTCGTTCTCATGACTAATACCAATCCTCATTTGTGTATAATTTAAACTACTTGTATGTGATCAACTTGCAGAGTTATGTCTTGTGGAAATTAGCATCAGTAGATTGAGCCAGAACCAGAGGTGTGGAAATTAGTATTGCAACTCAGTCAACACAGTTATGTCTTCTTGAATTATTGAGCCTAATTTCCCTTCAAAATCCCACTCCAATCTCATCTAAAAGTAACAGTTCTTTTCAAGTCAAACTCTTTCCCGCAGCTGAGATTGATTATGAGAAGAAGAGCACTGGGAGTAGCGAAATTGAAAACCCCACTCAAAATCATATGCATAAGCATCTTCGCTGCATCTGTTACCATACAGATTCTCTCAGCGATTCATCTCAGAAACATGGCCGATCGCTCGGAAATTACCCCACCGAGATCCAAATTAGAATACTATAATTCATATGCCGCCGACAAAATTGGAGAATTTGGAGAAATGGTACTGAGTATGTTACCTGAAGATCTTCGATTCACACTGTTCCTGCCGTCGGAGAGAGCCTTATACCGTGAATTGAGATTGGAGTGGAACGATAGTAACACGTACGCAGTTCTGACGCGAATCCTAGGGTTTTCCGCGGTTCCGAAATGGATTTCACTGGAGGATTTGGAATTGGGTAAGGAAAAGGTATATGAATCAGTATCGGGATTCAACTTACACGTGTACAAGAATTTAGAAGAAAAAGTAGTGGCGAATGCGGTGGTTTCGGTCGGTATGGTACAGAAGAGGGGAAGCTTGCTGGTTCATGTCATGGACGGCGTTGTCATGGATGCTGAGTTTCAGCAGTCTGTAGAGACGGATGACAGTCAACAAAATTAATGAAGGTGCTTATTTCTGAATTCTCAAGGAAAACATCATTTTTCCGCATGGTTTTTGACGAATGACAGTGTAACAGAGAAATAAGCACACTTGGTGCTTCTAAATAATCCAACCAATAAATCTAATATTGCTTATGTATGAATTACTTTTATGATAATTTTAAACAAAACTAAATGTGCAATCGAAAAATGACATAAATTTTAAATGAAACTCGAGTATATAGAGAAAACATAGACCAAACCGGACAAATTCGATATCGAATGAATAACGAAATACAACACTCAAGAATACTTCACTTATTGAAATTGTTCTCATTGAATTTTCTTTGACAAAGTCAAAGTGTATTTATAACTATGACCATGTCCTACAATCAAAGTGTTGGCTGTGGTTCAGTTCATGAGACTATCTCCAACGATGGGCGTTCAATCTAACATGTCATCTATCTCATCAAAAAAAATTATTTTTTAAAAAAAGATATGTCATGATGTCCATATGCAGGTGTGACTCTCTTTGAGTAAGGAGAGTTTCTGACTCACTCTTCTCAAAAATTATGTCAATTTTTATTTTTCTTCAAATTTTTAAAATTATATCTCCTCAAATATTAGATCAAATATTATATTTTTATGTATATTTAAAATAATATAAATAATTAAAAATTAAAATTAAAATTGTAAATGTCCGAACCAGAGATTAAAGGAAATTTGTTATTTTTTAATATTTATATTAGTATTAATGAAAGAGAAAGATAATGTATACAACTGTGTTTTAAAATCGGACCGATTTTGTCCGGTCCGGCCGGGTTGAACCGGACCCGAGCAAAATGGCAGTCCGGTTTTGCTTTTAATTAACATTTGAAACTGGAAGAGAGGATCGAAGTTCTAACTATGGTGAATATGTACGGATAGTGAGAATTTCATGACGATTGATGAAGGAAAATCTACATCCCGCTTTGGGAACCATTTCTCTTGACCTTACTAGAACGAGAGGCTTGGCTAAGAAGGAATTGAAGTGGTGGAAGGGAACCCATGCACCCATTTCTTGATGCTTCTAATGGGATAATGATTTACGGTTTCCCAACCCACAGAATCACCATTTAGCAACTAGTTTGAGGAAGTAAGAAGGTAGAGAGAGCCCTTATCCAATTCCTCATATCACCGGAATTTTTGGGCTCGAATAAGGGAGAAAGAAGGTGAACCACTATCGTATTCATTACTCGGATTTTCCCAATGGCTAGTTCAACTGGAGAAATGGTTGGAGAGCTTTACCGTGTGGTTTAAGGTTGGATTTGTTGAAATATGAAGTTCAATTGTACCACATCTTAAATTGAGTTGTAGGTTGAATTGATTTATAAGAAAAAAAAAGAATTATATTAATTGAATTGTTCAAATTTTTTACAATATAATCTATTCTTTCATATATAATATATGATTTTCATGTTGATCATATAAAAATATATGTGGATTGTGATGTTATTTCTAACAAAAATGTATGTATATCATTAAATAGATTATTTGATGGATACTAATCGTCTAGAGATTTTTTGATATAGAATATAAAAAAATATAACAATATCCACAATATAAGTTATTTTATAACTTAATATAATATATTTATGTTTATTTTGTAACTTTTGAATCCTTTTAAATTATAAATAAAATAATTTAAAAATATTTTTTTAAAAAAACGAGTCAAACCGGTTCTGAACCGAGTTGAACCGGTTTGAACCGAACCGGAGGGATGACCGGTTCGTGTTTCCGGTGTGGTTTTAGAACATAGGTGTACAGAGAGAAAACTGATGTGTAGAGAAAGAATCAAGTTTCCGAACGCCCACCGCTAGAAATAGGCTTAGACTTTCCTCAACGTTGGGCGTTCAGTCTATATAAAAAAATAAATTTTATTAATTAAACGAAGCTAATTATCATTCTTCCTTAGGAAAGAGAGAGATCGGGTCTCTTTCCTCAAATTAAAATAAATTCACATATCCCAAGTTAAAGCAATAAGTTCACAGTCTGCCGCATCCTCCATTCTCTTCATCTACGTTTATTTTCGTTGCTTAACAGGAGGGTAGCCAAATAATCATTCTCAGGTCAAATCTCAACCTTGCTCCATAAATATCACCACAATCGTAAAGGGAACACACACTTCGAAAAAGCTTTGTGATTCTTTCTTGTTTGAAGTTAGGGTTATATGTTTCATTTGCGGGTTTTTCTTGTAGTGAATGTTTTCATTATTGGGTAGATAATTCTTGTTTGTGATTATATTGATTATGCATATTAAGAATTTTGGAATATTTTTACAGATATTCCGTTGATTTATTTGACCTAAATATCTAATGGCACTTGATTTATATTTATAGTGATGAGAACTCTAGGACCGGGTACTTTGCAATGGATGAAGCCCGATAACGATTGGATCGATCCATATGGTGGAAGCGAACTTGTACAGCTCAGTAGTATACTTAAGATAAAATGACTCAATGTTCCGCAATGGGACCGAAGATAACCTTGGCGAAATAAAACGGTTTCTGACAGCTGGCTCCGTGGTTCGGTCCAAACGGTACAAACCCACGCATTCCACGCTTCGGGCCTCCACACGTTTACCACGCCTCGGGCAAGATCACGCAGACCACGCCTCGGTCACGGCCTCGTTTTACATCGAGCGACAACAACCTCTAACAAACCTGTTAGAGGCAGTTACAAAACGTGAATTACACACGCCATCAACTCTATAAATACAGAGCACAACGACGGAAAAAGGAGGACCTTTTGGATGCAGAAGAACATGCCGTTACCCTTTCGGAGTTCTTATTGCTTTCTTATTCCCTGTCAACTTCCTTAAGCCTCTGCTGTATTATGTAATGAATCGTTTGATTAGTGAACAGGCTAAGAGCTTAATTCGCTCTTAGTCAAGTGGTTTTCTCCCCAATTCCTGGGGTTTCCACTATAAATCGCCTTGCCTCATTGTTATTTCAGTTTCTTAATCGTTTTCCCACAAAAAACAAATCAAAACTGAGTTCGTGTGTTGACGAACCAGACGACTGTTGGTACCCCTAAAAAGGGACCATAACAGTTTGGCGCCGTCCGTGGGGACGATTCTCTAATCCCATTTGAGTTTTCTACCAGGGATAGGATAATCAAAGGCAGGGCGACTGGAACTCGACGAATGACAGTGATGTGCTTCCCGACAGTCTCCCAGCACCAACATTCACTTTATAGGATCTGGAAGCTGTCGTCAGGAAGGTGGTACTGGAAATTACGTCGGAGAGAAGTGGAACAGAACCACCGGCTGTTTCAAGCCATGTTCCCAGAAGTAGAGGGTACGAGAGTGACCCTGACGAGCGCATCACTCATGATGAGGAAATCATCAGGCGCAGTGTAACAACGAGGAGGCCGAGATATCGATCCACTCCTCCTCCCGAGAAATCATTCAGTATAGTGGATTCATTAGAGAGATCCACTATACTGAATGGGTTGCAAACCCAGTAGCGGTCTCCAAACCGGATGGGAAATGGCGGATGTGCATCGATTTCACCGATGTTAACAAAAGATGTGAGTCGGATCCTTTCCCCCTGCCGCATATGGACCGATTGGTAGATGATGTGTCCAGCAGCACCATGATGAGTACCATGGATGCTTATTCCGGGTACCATCAGATATTTCTGGCTGTGGAAGATCAGAAGAAACCATCATTTATGACCGAAGATGGTGTTTATTGTTATGTGGTTATGCCGTTCGGTTTGAAGAATGCTGGAGCAACATATCAAATGTTGGTCAACAAAATCTTTAGAGAACTGATCGGCCATATGATGGAAGTTTATGTTGATGATATGATTGTTAAATCTATGAATGATGAAGATCATCATTCTTATTTGTCTCGTTATTTCGAAGTATGCCGCAAATATAAGTTCAAACTAAATTCAAACAAATGCTTTCGGGATCCGAAGTGGAAAATTTCTAGGATATTACGTTTCAGAAAAAGACATAGAGGTTAACCATGAGAAAGTGCAGACTATCATTGCTTTGCAACCTCCAAGAAACAAAAGAGAATTTCAGAGGCTTACTGGCCGACTCGCTGCGCTAAGCAGGTTTATTTCAATATCCACAGACCGGACTCTGCCTTTTTTCAGAGTGCTAAGAAAAGCAAGCTATCTAGATTGGACCGAAGAATGCGATCGGGCCTTTTCCGAGCTAAAGACTTACTTAAGCATTCCCCCGGTGATGGTGAGTCCAACCTGTGATGAATCTTTGGGATTGTATCTAGTTGTATTAGAAGCTGCCGTCAGCGCAGCTCTGGTGACCATCCGAGATGACATTCATAAACCCGTTTATTATGTAAGCCATTCTCTGGTATCTGCCGAAACCAGATATTCCACCCTGGAAAAATTCATGCTGCCTTTGAAGAAAGTTGTACCTAAGCTGAAGCATTATTTTGAGGCCGAACGGTTTATCTCTATACGAATCAACCTCTTAAAGTGGTCCTTAAACAAAGGGATATGAATGAGAGATTAGCAAAATTGGCTATCAAACTCAACGCTATGTATCTGAAATTCTTGCACCGAAGGGTGATTAAGGCTCAGGTTCTAGCCGATTTTGTGGTTGAGATGACCCGATCGGCCATATATCTAAACCAAGAGGATGATCGTTGGACAGTCCATGTAGATGGGTCGTCCTTCGTTGGAAGAGGAGCGGACATTACCCTAACAACGTTACAAGGTGAACTTATACATTCCGTAGTTAAATTTTCCTTTGCTAGAACAAATAATGTGGTAGAATACGAGGCTGTATTATCAGGAATGACATTGGCTCGAAAGATGGGAGTTAGCAAAGTGGGAATGTTCTCAGACTCGAAGTTAGTAGTAGAACAGTTCGCGGGGAGATTCGAAACTCATGATCCGACGATGAAATTATATTGTTCTAAAGTTCTGGAACTATCCAAAAAGTTAAGTGAGTTTTCTCTTGACCACGTGCCACGAGAACAGAATTAGGTTGCCGACGTACTTGCCAGATTGGCCGCGGGCATACCTGACATAGAGCCGAGCACTATTTTGGTCCATATCCAGGACCGACATTCGGTCGAGATATCAGTGACCGAACAGTGTATTGAAGAAATCGGGGCTCTATGCCATGAACTCTAGGGCTTGAATATTAACGCTACTGAATCTCCTGGGGAACCCAATTGCATGGATCCCTTTATTAAATATCTTTCAAACGGTATCTTCATGAAGAAAAGTCTGAAGCTAGAAAAATTGAAGTTCGGGCTAAGTGATTTATCCTGGTTGACGGACGATTGTTTAAAAAGAGTTTTGAGGGCCCGCTTTTGAGTTGCTTATCCCCTATTGAGGCTGAAGCCATCATGATTTATGTTCATGAAGGGATATGCGACATTCATTCAGGGGCTCGATCTTTATACCACTGCATCATCAGAGCTGGATATTTTTTGCCGACGTTGCTTGCAGATGCCATGAAATACACTAAACGTTGTGCCATATGTCAGTACCATACTCCGATCCCAGAGCTGCATGGGGCTCCCTTGTCATTCACCCCCTTGTCTTGTCTGTTTGACATATGGGGAATTGATATCCTTGGACCTTTTCCTCGGTCAATAGGGCAAAGAATTTTTTGTATTGTGGCGGTGGAATATTACTCGAAGTAGATTGAAACAGAAGCAGTAGCCATCATCTCAGAGAAGGTTGTTAAACACTTATTATATAGAAATATTGTGAGCCGCTTCGGGGTTCCCTGAGCACTCATATCAGATAATGAGACTCAGTTCCGTGGAAAAGGCATACGGGATTTATGCATCAAGTTGGGCATCGCCCAACATTTCTCGTCAGTGGCCCATCCCCAAACTAATGGACTTACAGAGGTATCTAACAAGATTATCCTAAAAGGATTGAAGACCAAGTTAAAGGATTTTGGAAGGAAATGGCCTGAACACATCTATGAGGTCTTATGGGCATACCGAACTACACCTCGTTCAACAACACATGAATCACCTTTTTCATTGGTGTATGGGTCCGAAGCTGTTAGCCCGGTGGAGTTTGTCATCCGATCACCTCGGATATCTCAGTATGATGAGCATATGAATGGTGAAAGGAGATTATTGGATCTCGAGATTATCGGAGAAAAGAAAGATGCGATTTACGCGCAGATGCGTTCTTATCATCGAATTATGGAACGGGCCCATAACAAACGAGTCCTCCCAAGGGAATTCTTCGAAAGCGACCTCGTCCTCAGAAGCATAAATGTGTAGAGGAACATTGGAAAGCTGGATATAAATTGGGAAGGACCGTATCGAATATCAAGGAAATTGGAATTAGGTGCGTATAAACTTGAAATATTGGATGATATAGAGGTTCGTCCCCAAACTTGGAATGTCATGAATTTAAGGCGATATTTCTTGTGAACCTTCGATTAATATGTTTGACTCAATAAACATACAATCCTTTAAACGTAAGCTGAAAACAAGTAAGTACAAAACAAATTATTTCTAATTGAGTGATGGACCGATCTCGAAGTTGGATAACTTAGGACGAATCTGGACTGGTGACCGAAGCTTCTTACCCGCAAGACTCCCAAGTTGTAGTGATCGCTTTGACGAGTCATATGCTCCTGCACTTGCCTTGTCCCATGGATGAGTTGCGATTCTCCCAGAACTCATTACGAACTAAGACACTCCCTTCAACGGCATTCATTCTTGGGAAATAGCCATTGTACTTACGAAATCCGCCACAAAAAGAGGAATGGGTTAGTCAACATATCGAAACACAAGTTCGGTCCTATTATGGGACATATGATGAACAAAAGCTTGGCCAGTATAACCTACGGGACTTTAGTAGAACCAAGGTTCGGTAGAAGCTTATATGGACTCATATCGAACCTGGACCACGTCTTTCTAATTAAGTTGTGATTCCAAGGACGGAATAAGAGTGATCCGCATACAATGTAAAACAACCGATCCAATCAGAATTGACCTGAGTGAGCCAAACATAATATTTGGGACCGATGGGTTAACACCCTATAAGCATCCTCGATCTTACACTTGGTGGTTAAAACACTCTCGTTAATATGAAACATATTAATTCATCTAAAATGTCAGTTACAATACTTTGTTCTCACGATTAAAAAGCAAGAATTGAGAGGAAAAAGTCTTATATTGAAAATAAGGAACAAAGCAGGGACAAAATACAGCTTAAGATCTAACTACCATGCCCATCTTCCTTATCTTCCACTCCCTACTCCTGCGGTTCGGTCCGGGCCGCGAGCTGCTTCAATTCTTCTTCTTGATCGGCCACTTTCTGATTGACCGCTTTCTCCATCTCCTCAAAGAGATAGAAGAAATGGTCATCTTCGAAAACAGGATCTTCCAAAGATGGAATTACCTGAAAGTTGCCATCTTTCTCAAGTGGCTCGATCGCCTTCCATCGCTCGTTCGAAGGGGAAAGCCCGAACTGCTTCGTAACCTGCTCTCGCATGTTATTCATGTACTTAGCAGTGTACATCCCATGAATGTTATCCGCCAAAGTGAATAACAGAGGGGACTGAGCGAAGCCTAGGACTGCTTCCCGGATCGAACCTTCAGCCGAAGTGCGGGTCCTTGTCAATTCTTCCTCCAAATTCGCTTTCTCTTCTTCGGCCTAAAGCAAAAACTCGTTGAGCTTATTCCTCTTCTCCTGAGCCCGACCCTGAACTTGGTTGATTTTTTCTTCCTTGGCCCGCAGCTTGGCCTCCAGGTCAGAAATTCGGCCCTGAGCTGTTTTCTCTATCTTCTCCAGCTTAGAGACTTTGTCTGCTAAGAGTGAGACTTCCGTCCCAGCTCTTAGCAGTTCACTATCCAGTCGGTCCCGGTCCTCTCGTACCGTGACCAACTCACAATGTTTGATCTCAACTTGCCTTTTCGCAAGGTCAAGTTGATCTTGGACTTGTTGGGACACAACATTGCCACCCTGGTTCTTATCCACGGTGATGACAGTTGTGAAGGCCTTCCTCAGCATCTGCATAGGACAATAATGTCAAAAAATAAAGCTTCAGACATTAATGTAAAAGGAGATTACCTTAGTTTCGAGGTCGAGTAAGCCATCAATAATTTCTTCCCCAGACATGTCCGGTTGGACATTGTCTGGGTTTTGCTCTCCATAAAGGCAAAATTCTTTAGGAAAACACTTCTCCAGGAGGTCAATTTCCTCCCCTTACTGAATATGTCTAGCAGGCCTAAGGCAACACCCCAGTCGGAGTTGGTCGTAGGACCCGAGACATGCTCCTTCAAAACGATCCCCTTAGTGGGGACCGAAGCACTCCCCCCTTTCTTCAGCCTTTTGGGATCCCTCGGGGCTTCTGCTTCAGTCGCCCTCTTTCCTTTTCCCAAGGGGATCGGCGGCAGGAAGACGTTCGCCTTAAGATGAGGACCGGGGAGAACTTTCTCCACGGCAACGGCTCCCTGCAGCAATAAAACAACTGTATTAGCACTAATGAAGGAATTATTTCCGATTTGGTAGAGGCTGTGTTATCGCTGCTAAAAATCTGCAATAACAAAATTTAGACCCCTTTTACGGATAGGGGTCGAACGAAAAAGTATTACGAAAGCAAGAAGTAAAAAGACCCGATTTTTGTAGGTGGAAAACCTTTCTGTAAAAGAAAGGATAAAAAACCACCCTGGCCATAGCCTTTGAATCCACTATAAATGTCAAGTTCGTAGATTTACAATAGGAGAACATGAGGTAGAAAACCAAAGAAAAAAGATGATGTTTTGATGGCCGTAGTCGTAGGTTTCCCGAGCGAAAAAGAAAAGAATAGCGGCCTCCTCCTTAGGTCAAGAATCCAAGCTCCATTCCTTAACACTTTAACCATGTTTACAGAGGTGATTCCTCCAGCCCAATTATAACTCACTAGGCCCACCAATAATGGAGTCCAATAATTAATGACCCATTAATCTCTAAATTAGGCACAATGGTCCAATAAATAAGTAACCCGATCCAAATACCACGATAAGCTATAAACAATGTCAATAATCAAAATATNCAAAGGGCGATCAAAAATCGCGATAATTTCACATACAACGCCATTTCCGCGATAATATTCTATGTGAACAGGAATTTCTGCGACAGTGCTTAATGGCTTTAAATGCGCGACAATTTGTTATTGAGTTCGAAATTCGCGATAATATTTCAGTGTGAACAGTGATTTCTGCGAAAGTGCTTATAGGCTTCAAATCCGCGACAATTTGTTTTCAAGTTCGAATTCCGCGATAACATTGCTCAGGAAATCAAATTCGCGGCAATTTTCTCAGGAACATCAAAATCCGCGATAATTTGCATACAAAGGGCTATTTTCGCAATAATATTTCGAGTGAATAGTGATTTCTGCACTTTTGCGCCGGTTTCCAATATCGAGCTCATTTTTTGTCCCAGATCGAGACTACATTACTTACTTTTGTCAGATAGGAGATATATTTTGTATTTGTGAACTTTTTATCATAGTGAAACACCCAGGTAGAGCTTCGCTCTCACGAGGACGTAAGCCCACACATTGTGGGCCCAACCTCGTAATTTCTCGTGTCTTAACAACAACAAAAAAAAAATTCTGACTGATAAAAAATATACCAAAAATATTTTTAGACGAGATCAGTTTGGCGCCATCCGTGGGGACCCGAGATTTTATCCCATTGAGAGCTTTATTGCTGGGTTTGGATTTCTGTCATAATGACCACTTGTAATTCTGATGATGATGTTTTCGATGAAGAGATTGAGGTAGAAACTAATCCTCGGGCAAACAACGAGGCTGCCGCGTTACCGGCGACTCAATCCTCAATCTTGTAGGAGGCTCCTATTCAAAATGTTACTGTTCGACCCTCTCGGAGCGGATTTTCATCCGGGAGGGCACCTACTTTTTATCCACCTTTGTCTCGATGTTTATCAAGATGTTATGAGAGGACTGGGCGAGTTGCTGTCCGAAACAATGCCCATTTCTCACCGCCGGCACGATCTAAATCTATAGATCAGAACAATGAGGATGAAGATTTGGAGGAGCGAAGACGCATTCTAATTGCTCAGTTGGAAGAAGTTGAGGCCCGAAGGTCTCGAAAGAGTAATGTTGTCCTTGAAACAGTTGATGATGGAGTCACTGCTGAGGATATAGCCCCCGCTCTGAATCCCCGAGCACCATCTGTTACACTAGGGGGAGAGCAAACTTTTACTCTGCAAAGGATTGGGAATTTGATCGAATCAAAGTTTAGAGAGTTGAGTAACAAGATTGAACAAAATGACGCTCGGATGAATCAGTTGGAGGCCAACCTCGGCCTCGGAAATGAGAGGAGACGAGTGTACGGCGAACATACTCGTGATACTCACCACACCTCGGCTTACGAGGGTGATTACGTTGGGCAAGAAAGGGCAATTGAGCCCTACCATGGTAGAGAAAAGATTTTGCCGTCACTGGAAGTTTTACAAAGTCCATGGAATACTTCGAACACCTTATCCCCATTTTCCATGGCGATCATTAATGCTACAAGATCTGAGTACATCGAGATGCCGAAGGATCTTCCACAATATCGGGGATCGACTGACCCCCATGCTCATACTTCGAACCTAGAAATTCATGTCAGTTTGATGAATTTCACTGATGCCGCCATGTGTTTCATTTTCGCTGCATCCTTAAAAGAGTCAGCTCTTCGGTGGTTCAATCGATTGCCGAGGTTTTCTATTGTTTCATACCAGGACTTCAAGGATCAATTCTATTAGGCGTTTGCGCCCTTTAATACACCAGTGAAGTCTATTACATCTTTGACTGCATTGCGATATGATTCGTTAGAAAGATTGTTGAGTTTTGTAACTCGTTTTGAGGCGGAATGTAGGAAGATTCCCCGAATTAATGTCAGCGAGAATGTTGGGGTACTGCAGCTAATTTTGGCCGGTCATCCTTTGTGTAACTCTTTAAATAGGGATCCACCAGAAAACATGGAGGAGCTTGCATTACGGTGCACACAGTACATTCGAGAAGATGAAGGATTACGCGATCATGGGGTGATTGAAGTTCGTACTTATGGATCGCAGAATGTTGCTGTGAATCGAGCGAAGGACAAGAATGTCGCATTATCAAAACCAAGGATAAGGACTATCCCAGCATATAGTTATGAGGAAATCTTCGCTATTATTGAAGAAAAGAAAGGTGGATCCCTCAGTACACTCCTCCATTGCAAGCACCGACACCAGGGACTCACGAGTCTCATATATTTTGCCGTTTTCATCGGAGTTTCGGACACGCTACCAACGACTGTCGAGACCTGATGTCCGAAGTTGAAAGATTACTAGAGCTTGGCCAACTGGATGAGCTGATAAATACTGTTGAAAGGATGCCCGAACTCGAACCGGGGAAAATTAGTTTGAATATCCGGCAAGGGAAGGCAGAGATTTTTCCCAAGATTGATTTTCCAAGACCCGATACAAGAGGGCGTGGATATGGAGGATATCGTGGCCATTACTCTAGGGGTGGACAACGAGGAAACTTTAATGGCGGTCGGCAGAACCGCAGAGATGCAAGAAGAGAGAATTATCGCGGTCGCGGTAGGAACAATCATCAACGAAATCAGCAGGGTAATCGTCGGGAAGGTAATCAACCTGCACAAAGAAATCAGCAACAACCGCCCCCTACTCCTCCTGCTGGCCCGAACCCGGGTCAGCCCATTCTGAATATTGAAGAAGTAGAACCCATGTGGGGTAATCTTGGCCCAAATATTATGACTATCGCCGGAGGAAGGAGCGTTGGAGATTCGAACCGTGCGAGGAAGCGATCCCATCGGGAGTTAGAGCAGAAAGGACGCTTCATGGAAGATAATCTGGTCCAATTCTCCGATTTGGAGAAAATGGCTATATCTTTCGGGCCGGAGGATTTGGCTGACATCTTCTCGCCACAGGATGATGCTCTCGTTATCTCCCCTGTTATTGCAAATCATCCCGTGTCTCGAGTTTTAGTTGATACTGGAGCTGCTACAAATATTCTCACACTGGCAGCATTTGAGCAAATGTCTTTGAAGGGGACTACTAAGCTACAGCCGGTTCAAACCAAATTGGTTGGTTTTAATAATAGTATTGTTGCGCTCGAAGGGTCACTTTCTCTCCCGGTCACTTTGGGAGACCCTCAAATCTCGAGGACACTTATGGTGGAATTCGTGATAGTTGATCTCCCTATCCTCCCCTATAATGCTATTTTGGGAAGAAGTGCGCTAAGTTCGTTCGGGGCAATTGTTTCTCAGCCCCATCTGATGATGAAGTTTCCAACACCCTCGGGAATTGGCAAGATGAGAGGAAATCAAGAGTTGGCACGTTCGTGCTATAATATTATGTGTCGTAGCGGTATGGAAGGTTCTAATTCAAAGAAGGCTATGTGTATGGTAGAGCTTATTTCAGATGAGCGCGACGATTTTACTAATGTGGTATCTTCTAAGAAGTATCGAGAAAGTGATATGAAGATGGAACCTGTGGGGATTAAAACAGTGCCTTTGTTCTCTGATAATTCAGAAAAGACAGTTGTGATTGGTTCAGAGATGCCTCCAGAGTTTGAAAGAGAGGTAATTTCTTTTTTACGAAATAATTTAGATATTTTTGCTTGGTCTTATCAGGATTATGTTGGGGTAGATCCCCAAGTTTGTTCGCATAAACTCAATGTTAACCCGTATGTGCGACCAGTTCATCAGAAAAAGCGAAAATTCTCCCCGGAAAAAGAAAAGGCTATTGACGAGGAAATCGAGAGTTTGTTGCAGGCGGGATTCATAGAGCATGTGAGATACGCTGATTGGGTCGCGAATCCAGTGGTGGTCCCAAAATCGAATGGTGGCTGGAGAGTTTGCATTGATTTCACCGATTTGAATAAAGCCTGTCCAAAGGATCCGTATCCATTACCGGCCATTGACATGATGGTGGATGCGGCCTGTGGTTTTGAATTTCTTAGTATGTTAGACGCATTTAAGGGTTATAACCAAATTTTTATGCATCATGAGGACAAGTTATTTACATCTTTTATGACAAATAAAGGCATTTTTTGTTATAAAGTTATGCCGTTTGGTTTAAAGAACGCAGGGGCCACATATCAGCGATTGATGAATTCAATGTTTAAGGATATGATCGGAAAATGTTTGGAAGTATACGTCGATGATATATTGATTAAAAGTCGACAAGGCGACAATCATATCTGATATTTAAGCGATTGCTTTAATTTACTAAGTTAATATCGGATGAAATTGAATCTACTTAAATGTGCATTTTGTGTTAAAGGGGGGGAATTTCCTTGGTTTTATAGTATCTGAAAGAGGAATCGAGATAAATCCTGATAAGATCACAGCTATCCAACAAATGACGCCCCCCACCACTATTAGAGAAGTTCAAAGATTAATGGGGCGTTTAGCATCACTAAATCGGTTTATTTCACGATCTGCAGAGAGAAGCTTGCCATTTTTCCAAGTATTGCGTAAAACAAATCTCATGTATTGGGATGATGAATGCAGTACGGCTTTCGAGTGTCTGAAAGATTATCTGAGTAAGCCACCATTTATGTCTCCCCCATCTCCTGGGGAGCCACTGGGCTTATATTTAGCTGTATCAAAAGAGGCAGTGAGTGCCGCCTTAGACAGACTTAGCGACAAAGAACACAGGCCAGTGTATTATGTTAGCAAGAAATTGCAAGGTGCGGAATCTCGCTATACAGATTTAGAGAAATTTGTCTTAGCCCTGGTAGTCGCCTCCCGGAATTAAGACATTATTTTCAAGGTCATCATATAGCGGTATTGACAGACCAACCTATCAGAAGTGTGTTATCAAAAGTTGATGCGTCTGGCAGGTTAGCTAAATGGAATATTGAGTTGGGACAGTACTGAATTGAATATATCTCGAGACGAGCTTTAAAGTCCCAGGTTTTAGTGGATTTCATAGTTGAAATGACCCGGTCAGAAGAATTGGGTAATGAGGAATACTCGGATGTATTTGTGGATGGATCAGTTTCTGCCGGACGAGCCGACATTGGCATTTATTTCAAGGAAAGAAAATCTGGCGAAGAGCATGAATATGCTGTAAAATTGCGCTTCTCTGCAACTAACAACGTCGCCGAGTACGAAGCACTTATATTTGGTATCAGCTTAGCAGTCTAAATTGGGATTGTTCGGTTGCATGCTCACTCCGATTCGCAGTTAGTGGTGAACCAATTTGCGGATACTTTTATCACCAAAGACGAGCATATGTGGCTGTATTTGGATAAGTTGAAAGAGGTGGTAAAAAACCTTAAGACATTCGTCTCACGTATATCCCGAGAGAGGAGAACACTCGTGCTGACGGTCTTGCAAAGTCAGCAACGATTTTAGAACTCTCAGATGAGTCAAAAATAATGACTATGATCCATTATCAGCCGTCTATCAGTATGGCAGAGAGACAGACCGCCGAAGTTGCAAGCTTGGAACTCTCAAACGATACATGGTTTTTATTAGATGCAGTAACAGATGAACCCTCTTGGAAGGATGTGATTGTCAATTATTTGGTTAAGAGAGAATTGCCTGCAAATGAAGGCGAAGCCCGTAGGACTATGCAAAGAGCCACCAACTTTGTCTATATAGACGAGAAATTGTATAAAAAGAATTTTGGAGGACCATATCTTCGATGCTTGTCCCCAGTGCAAGCAAAAGCCGTTATGGAAGAAGTTCACTGTTGGGGACTGTGGGGACCATTCGGCAGGTCGATCTTTGGCGTTGAAAGTCAAGAGAGCCGGGTATTTTTGGCCAACATTAGTAAAAGATTGTGTGAATTTAGTTCGAACTTGTTCTGCTTGCCAGTTCCATTCGAACGTACATCATGTGCCAAGAGCGACTATGAAACCTTTACCTACCACATGTCCTTTTGATACATGGGGCATCGACATTCTTGGCCCTTTCCCGACTGTCCCAAGCCAAAAGAAATTCTGTATTGTGGCCGTAGAACACTTCTCTAAGTGGATTGAAGTTGAAGCAGTATCCCGACTTCGGGAACAAGAAGTCATAAGTTTTCTTTTGAGATATATTGCTTGCCGATTCGGAATTCCCAGAATTTTGGTATCAGATAACGGTACACAATTCTCGGGTAAGCGTGTAAATGAATGGTGTGAGTGCTATGGAATTCAACAACGGTTTACATATGTTGCCCATCCGGAGACGAACGGGCTTACAGAGGTTATTAATCGCATTATCTTACAGCAACTAAAGACAAGGATAGACCAATCCAAAGCATCATGGGTGGAAAATGTTGCGTATTAATCGCATTATTAATCGCATGATCGGAAAATGTTTGGAAGTATACATCGATGATATATTGATTAAAAGTCGACAAGGCGACAATCATATCCGATATTTAAGCGATTGTTTTAATTTATTAAGGAAATATCAGATGAAATTGAATCCACTTAAATGTGCATTTTGTGTTAAAGTAGGGAAATTCCTTGGTTTTATGGTATCTGAAAGAGGAATCGAGATAAATCCTGATAAGATCACAGCTATCCAACAAATGACGCCCCCCACCACTATCCGAGAAGTTCAAAGATTAACGGGGCGTTTAGCATCACTAAATCGGTTTATTTCACGATCTGCAGAGAGAAGCTTGCCATTTTTCCGAATATTGCGTAAAACAAATCTCCTGGATTGGGATGATGAATGTAGTACGGCTTTCGAGTGTCTGAAAGATTATCTGAGTAAGCCACCATTTATGTCTCCCCCATCTCCTGGGGAGCCACTAGGCTTATATTTAGCTGTATCAAAAGAGGCAGTGAGTGCCGCCTTAGTCAGACTTAGCGACAAAGAACACAGGCCAGTGTATTATGTTAGCAAGAAATTGCAAGGTGCGGAATCTCGCTATACAGATTTAGAGAAATTCGTCTTAGCCCTGATAGTCGCCTCCCGGAAATTAAGACATTATTTTTAAGGTCATCATATAGCTATATTGACAGACCAACCTATCAGGAGTGTATTATCAAAAGTTGATGCGTCTGGCAGGTTAGCTAAATGGAATATTGAGCTGGGACAGTACCAAATTGAATATATCTCGAGACGAGCTTTAAAGTCCCAGGTTTTAGTGGATTTCATAGTAGAGATGACCCGGTCAGAAGAATTGGGTAATGAGGAATACTGGGATGTATTTGTGGATGGATCAGTTTCTGCCGGACGAGCCGACATTGACATTTATTTCAAGGAAAGAAAATCTGGCGAAGAGCATGAATATGCTGTAAAATTGCGCTTCTCTGCAACTAACAACGTCACCGAGTACGAAGCCCTTATATTTGGTATCAGCTTAGCAGTCGAAATTGGGATTGTTCGTTTCCATGCTCACTCCGATTCGCAGTTAGTGGTGAACCAATTTGCGGATACATTTATCACCAAAGACGAGCATATGCAGCTGTATTTGGATAAGTTGAAAGAGGTGGTAAAAAACCTTAAGACATTCGTTCTCACGTATATCCCGAGAGAGGAGAACACCCGTGCTGACGGTCTTGCAAAGTCAGCAACGATTTTAGAACTCTCAGATGAGTCAAAAATAATGACTATGATCCATTATCAGCCGTCTATCAGTATGGCAGAGAGACAGACCGCCGAAGTCGCAAGCTTGGAACTTTCAAACGATACATGGTTTTTATTAGATGCAGTAACAGATGAGCCCTCTTGGAAGGATGTGATTGTCAATTATTTGGTTAAGAGAGAATTGCCTGCAGATGAAGGCGAAGCCCGAAGAACTATGCAAAGAGCCACCAACTTTGTCTATATAGACGAGAAATTGTATAAAAAGAATTTTGGAGGACCATATCTTCGATGCTTGTCCCCAGTGCAAGCAAAAGCCGTTATGGAAGAAGTTCACTCTGGGGACTGTGGGGATCATTCGGCAGGTCGATCTTTGGCGTTGAAAGTCAAGAGAGCCGGGTATTTTTGGCCAACATTAGTAAAAGATTGTGTGAGTTTAGTTCGAACTTGTTCTGCTTGCCAGTTCCATTCGAACGTACATCATGTGCCGAGAGCGACTATGAAACCTTTACCCACCACATGTCCTTTTGATACATGGGGCATCGACATTCTTGGCCCTTTCCCAACTGCGCCTAGCCAAAAGAAATTCTGTATTGTGGCCGTAGAACACTTTTCTAAGTGGGTAGAGGTTGAAGCAGTATCCCAAGTTCGGGAACAAGAAGTCATAAGTTTTCTTTGGAGATACATTATTTGCCGATTCGGAATTCCAGGATTCTGGTATCAGATAACGGCACACAATTCTCGGGTAAGCGTGTAAATGAATGGTGTGAGTGCTACGGAATTCAACAACGGTTTATATCTGTTGCCCATCCGGAGACGAATGGGCTTACAGAGGTTATTAATCGCATTATCTTACAGCAACTAAAGACAAGGATAGACCAGTCCAAAGCATCATGGGTGGATGAGTTGCACAACGTAATGTGGGCATATCGAACGTCACCGAGATCTACCACAGGATTCAGTCCTTTTTCATTAGTGTATGGCTCCGAAGCCGTTTCCCCGGCAGAAGTAACTATTTTATCCGAGAGAGTTATTGCTTACGATGAGGTATTAAATGAAGATATGCGAAAGTTGGATCTTAGTTGCATCGATGACCTTAGAGAAAGAGCGGCTATTCGGATGGAAGTATGTAAGAAGAGAATGGTTAAAAGACACGACAAAGATGTTCGTCCAGTGTTATTGATGGCTGGGGACTTGGTCCTAAAAAGAGTTGAAGTATCAAAACATGTTGGTAAGTTGGATCGAAAGTGGGAAGGTCCATACCAGGTAACGGCGGTGGTTAGAGAAGGAACGTATAAGATTGCGAATATGAGCGGAGAGGAGCTGCCACGGACTTGGCATATTTCCAATTTGCGCAAGTATTATGTATAGACGTGACTTTTCAATCTTTTTAAAATATATATTCCCCTCGTTTTTATCATATTCTGAATTTTTTACATCCTTTTTGAAGACATGAGGTCAATCGGCTAGGGGACTGGTAAGATGGGAGTTAGGTTCATTGCACTTTAGTTTGATGGAGGATGAAAAATTAAATAACGTAGGGTAGATTAGAAGTGCAATGTACCGCCTGTTGCATAGTCGATCAACCTCAAACCTCATCAAACTGGATGTTGGGTCAAAACATTTTTAAAACGAAAAGTCTCTGTCTGCAGCAGAATCGTCTATACACTTATGTTGTTGGAATATGCCAAGGGGCCTGATTATTTTATAGCATGACTCCGTGGCACACGGGAGCTTTTGCGCCCGACTCCTCCATGACACGCCGTCGAGGGTCGCACCCTCGCCGGAGGCCGGTCACAATCCGCAGTAAAAGAGGACATCCGCCTCCTCCGCGGTCTTAAAAAGACCATTTAGTCCAAGGAAAACCTCACTACTTCTATCTGGATAGTGAGGATCCTCTGGTGCGAGGCTCCCGAGCTACCCGGGTATGAGTGAAAAATTTACGCCAGTCTAAGGATTGTACCCTAAACCTGGCGCTACTCCTATTCGGGCAGCGAAGGTTTCCTACGTTTACATACTCTTGCGGAGGAGAACGAGAAAGGTCCGATTGGTGATAGTAGAGTGTGCTAGCAAGTGTAAAGCATAGTGACATCCGCCTCTCCCGATGGTTAAGTGGGTAAAACCTCTTAACGCGAGGGACTCAATCCGTCTAGGCGGAAGTGAAATATTTACGTCAGACTAAGGATTGTACCCTGAACCTGGCGCTACTTCCACCTAGATAGTGAGAGCCCACAACGCTTTTCGGTAAAGTGCGGGAAAGGTCCATTTACGAGGATGATGATACAGCATGCAAGCAAGTGTAAAGCATAGTGACATCCGTCTCCTCCGTTGTCCCATTAGGACCTTTTAGTCCGGTGTACTGGATCCATCTAGGCAGAAGTGAAATATTTACATCAGTCTAAGGATTGTACCCTGAACCTGATGCTACTTCCGTCTAGATGGCGAAGGCTCTCCGGTGCGAGGCACCCGATCTATCTGAGTAGGAGTGAAATATTTACGCCAGTCTAAGGATTGTACCCTGAACCTGGCGCTACTTCTATTTAGGTAGTGAAAGTTTCCTACGTTTACTTACCTTTGCGGAGGAGAACGGGAAAGGTCCAGATGAGATACATGTAATTGTTGCGTTTCGTGATAGTATGTGAGGCGGAAAGACATCCGTCTCCTCCGTTTGTCCCAGAGGGATCTTTGGGTCTAGGGTATTGGATCTGTCTAAACGGAAGTGAAAAATTTACGTCAGACTAAGGATTGTACCCTGAATTTGATGCTACTTCCGACTAGACAGTGAAGGTCCTCTAGTGCGAGGCACCTCAGCCGCCCGAATAGGAGTGAAATATTTACGCTAGTCTAAGGATTGTACCCTGAACCTAGTGCTACTTCTATTCGGGCAGTGAAGGTTTCCTACGTTTACTTTCTTTTGCGGAGGAGGACGGGAAAGGTCAGGCCTAGTAAAAATCGAACGATTATGGGTGCAAGTTTATACCCGAATGTGAACGTGATGGGCATTAGATGAGGCCCGTGGGTGCTTTTTGAGACCCGAGTTATGAAGTTAAGTTGGGCGCTAATCGAGGCATGCGATTAATGGGTGCTACTCTAGACCCCGAAGTTGAGAATGGTATCGTATGGTCATTAAGTTCAGTGAAGGAAAATCTATTTTCTCCATTGTCCTAAAAACCAACAAAGCCAGGACGTTGGATCCGCGTGTGCGAGAGTGAAAAATTTACGTCAGTCTAAGGATTGTACCCTGAACCTGACGCTACTTTCGCACAGACGGTGAAGGCTCCCCCTGGCGCGAGGTACCCGATCTATTCAGGTTCCCCACGCTTATTCTTGGAGGAGTTTGGGACAAGTCGGTCTAAATAAGAGGTGTAGGGCGCTTGGTAAGGCTCAACATCAGGTTTTCTGGAATTCAATATGTTATCGGTATTTTCATTCGTGATCAACATTTCATGGACCCGATCAGCTTTTGATGCCAAACACTTACGAGCAATTGTTCTGATTATTGTTAAAGACTATCAACGGATCTGGAGAGAACTCGAACTAACCCTTTAAAGAATCCGAAGGATATTATGTGATGTGGTTATTCATACAAGGGTTATTGAGATATTCGATTAACGTTGTGACACTTAGCGGAAAATGTAGAGGAAAGCATATAATGCAAAGCAGAAACAGTGACAATTCATATTCAGAAGATAAAAGTCGCGGAAAAACATTAGATTGCGGAAAGCTAAAACTATGAGCCAGTTTAATTCTTGGCTTTTTTCTGGACCAACTTTAGAGTCTTCCCGCCAGTTGTAGGCCTTTTCTTGGAGATCTGATTTCCCTCGCCAGAAGTTTCAGAATTCCTCTCTTGAAACTCGCGGAATCCTACCTCGTTACGTTCTCGAGCCTCCGTGACCATGGCTGGAACAGGATTCCTCGCTGCCTCCTCCTCTTCAAAGCTTTCAGCCTCCATGACCTCCCTCATCAGCTGGTCATAATAATCAGAGGAAATCTCCGGAAGGCGGGAGTATAAAGTAGCCGAAGGCCCAGCTTCAGTCGGGATATCCTCAGCGTAGCATTCATCAGCCAAGTCCTCAGAAAGAAATTGTTCCATAGGGCCGAAAGGATCAGTACTAGTATCCCTTTTCTGAAGGAAGGAATCCTCCGCGAAACTGCCGGTTAGAGTGGGATTGAGGCGAGCCCTTTCTTCTTTGCTCAGTATACGCTGGGAGACTCTTTGTGTTTGCTGGGACCCCTTTTTGAAGAAATAATGATTTCCCTTAAGGCCCGCGTAATAGGTCAAGTTGCGGAATGTCGGGGATTTCACTACGAAGTCCCATGTGAATTTCTTAAGGACCGCTTTCAAACGCCGAGGCCATTTGGCAAGTTCAGCCTTTAAGTTCATGCATTCGATCATCTTCTCCTCGGCGATCCTCTCTGCTTTGCGCCGGGCTTCTATCTCCTCAGAATTCTTCCCTCTCGCTTCTTCCATTTGCTCCATGATTCGGGAAATCTCGCTCATTTGTTATTTGACTGTGTGGCGCTCACTAACCAAATGTTGCGTCAATTCGGAGTATTGTACATGATGATCAGCCCGTTGACGCCCCATGGTAGATATGTGAGCACTTTTCTGGACTCTGAGGGTCTTCTCATGCTCAGATTTCAACTTGTTTATTTCATTATCGTGTTTCTCCCTTTGGTTACGAATGATCCGATCAGCCGCAGCCCGGGCCTGCTCCCCTTCGAGCCCCTGTTCATCTAAATTCGAGTGGCGTAAGATACAATATTCGCCGATCGCTGCAGCATGAGCCAAATCAGTCATCGTTTCCTGAATCTGCAAGTTAAAAATGAAGAATTAGGATTTTATTCAGAAGTTGTAAGGTGCATATATTATCGTATTACGTCATGTCCCGCTTTGATCAACGTCGCGGCATCCCGCATCCCTCGACTGTAATCAGAGAAGACTATGTGATCATCGAGGTTGCGAGGGCGTGGTCGAGGATGCTGTCGGATGTATTCCTCCGCCGCATACATGCTTACCCGAACCCCCGGAGGAATCCTGTTTTTCAGTCCGTCCTCTAACATCACATGTGCGGTCTCCACACCATCGTCATACCAGGCTTTTACTGATGATCGGGGGATATCACGAATCCTAAAAAGGTCCAGAAATAAGGCATCCATACCCCGGGTGCGGCGACTCCCCCTCAGGCCCTCGTCTTCCCCCTCTGCTGTAATTCCTTTACCCTTATCATGCCGTGAGGAACGACGGGACCCTGATGAGTGACGGGGTGAGCTAATCTCCTGTTCAATCGGTGGTGAATCTGGAACCGGTCGAAGGGCTTCAATAATTTCATATCCGGAGGCGGGAATCTCCCCTTCTTCAGCAAATCTCTCATCGACATCGCCCTCAACGTCAAAACCCCCCATACATGATCCTCGAAGTGGTGAAGAAAGCGGGAATGGGGGACTGGTATTCCCGATTGTTTCTGTCGGAGGATCATCTACAGTGTAAGGGTCGCCGAGGATTTTATTTGATCCCCCCGAAGGAATCTCAGTGAGCATGTTCAAGGGCAGGTCTTCAGGATCCTCAATGGTATCTAAAAATTTTAGTCGGTCGTTGGAATCAGCACCTCTGTAAGCGGCCATTATTCGATCTGCAAAGAAAGAAATAAGAATAATAAGTTATAAACGTGAAATTCCCTGTTATAAGAATCGTAGCATATTAGCGAGACAAAGTCAAAGTTTGGAGGCAAAAAATGGTAAAAGACTAGAAAGCGAGTCTCATGTTCTAGCACGTGGGTACCTAAGACATGGAAAGGAATATGAGGAGGAGCTTGCGCAGTCCGAGTAACAACCATGAGGGGTAGGGTGAAAAGAGTTTCGGCGTTCAAGTTAGTGTGAAATTTTTCGAATATGCCCAGGAATTGTTGGACAATAGTTCTATCTACAAGTTTCGAGGGATTACGAATGGGACCGCACCAATCCGGAAATGAAAATTCAGTTTCGACAGGAAAACGCCAAGGCAGTGTAAGGGCGGGAATGCTAGGTTGGAAATTACGAGAAGTCACATAAAAGTAACGCCGTTTCCAATCATGATTGGATTTCGACAGTGTGAAGCAGAAAGGACAGTTCTTTTCCCGCAGACGTAGATAACAACACCCTAGGACCCTTTGAGAGGAATGGGGAACAATTTGGAAAAGCCTAAAAAAGAGTTCAATGGATCTCTTTATTTTTGCGGCAGAGGTGAAAATGATGAAAGCTACGATGTAGCCGTTGGAATTCGGGTTCAGTTGGAAAAAATTAATCTTGAGGAAGTCTAGCATCTCCAGGATAAAATGATGCAAAGGAAATCGGATTCCATTTCGAAGATGTTCCAGTGACACGGTACACCAGCCAGGAGGCGGTGTTAATATCCTCCCAAGAGGCCCCGGATGTTGGATGATAAATCCGTCCGGAAAATAGTATTCCGACCTCAATGAGGCCCAAGCGGTTTTCCCCATCCGAGCTTTTTGATCATACGACTCAAACTTCTTCACGATAGACTCATGTCGTCCGCCCATCGCTCTATAGCCCTCGAGGCGCTCATAAAATTCAAGGTTCGAAGTGTGCGAGTTAATTTCTATTTGTTCGATAAATTCGGAATCGGACGATGCGTTGGAAGACATTTATATTGCCGATCCTTTTATTAGTTGTTTCTTAAAGTCTGATTACACTCGGGAACGTAAACGTCATTGAAAATCGAAGTTCGAATCTGCATTTTTAGACCCAAGGCAGAAATTCGCGATAATTTTTGCAGAGGAAGCTTTCGCGATAATTTTTAAAGCCTATGATTTCCGCGATAAAACTACAAAGGCTGAACTTCCGCGATAATTTTACAAAGGGAGAAATCCGCGATAATTTTGCATAGGAAGAGTTTCGCGATAATTTTCAATGCCTACGATTTCCGCGATAAAACTACAAAGGCTGAACTTTCGCGATAATTTTACAAACGAATTGATTTTCGCGACAATTTCAAAGGATATGATTTTCGCGATAATTTACCAAAATTTTCGCGATGATGCTGCTATCTCTGAAAATCCGCGAATGAAAATGAGATTCTAAGGCTTCCAACGTGGTATTTATATAGGAGTGGGCCTACGGGCCGGAATTCCGAGAAATTTTCGAATGTGTCCAAATTCAGCGTGCTTACTGTCAAAACGGCCGTATCGACGACACGAATAATTTGAGCTGCATGGTTTTTATCTCCGAGAATCCAGAAATGCATTGGGATCCGTGCACATAAAGGAAGGTTAGTGGTTTACGACTCAGAATCTGAATCTGCAAACCAGGGGACTATTGATATTACCCGGGGATATTTTAGTAATTCACATACCCCGGGAACCTTTTGGCACGCTCCCCAAGGTATTCCAATTTTATTTCGGGTTGAAATGGCGTCGNGGTATTCTAATTTTATTTCGGGTTAAAATGGCATCGGGGGTATTTTCGTAATTTGGACACCCCCGGGTCCAATCGGTACGCCCACTGGTATTTTCGGTATTCTAATTATATTTCGGGTTGAAATGGTGTCGGGGGTATTTTCGTAATTTGGACACCTCCGGGTCCAATCGGTACACCAAGTGTGGTATTTTCAGTAATCTGATATATTGTTATTGGCTTTGAGCACTTGGAGACCGCATGGGAAGTTTCCGGAGAGACGCGACTATTTTCGGATAATTACAAGTCGGAGTGGCTCCAAGGGTATTTTCGTAATCTTGCGTCCGAAAGATGCTACGACGCATGTTCATCGACAGGCTTATATCTTATGAATTTAGCGAGAATTGACTTATGCGGAGTATGCCTTGCCTCTGTTCACGGGCAACATGTCGATCTAGAAGTTTCCCGGATAATCGGAGACATTACGATTTATATCTGGAGTGAGATCGGGTTTTTTTCGAAGAAGTTGGGTCGAATCAGGCCAGATTGTACAAGAGTGGGCTTTGAGTCCACAAGTGAGTTGATGGGCTCAAATTTTCTATAAATATAGGTCTGTGGTCATTGGGATCGGGATCAGAATCAAAGTCGAAGGAAAACTCGGAATCTGAAATCTTAAAACCTTCAAAGTCTCGAAATTCGCGATAAAATTACTTCCGGTATCAATTTCGCGATAATTTCCCTAAGTACTCAAGATTCGCGACAATATATTCAAAGGGCCATCAAAAATCGCGATAATATTACATACAACGCCATTTTCGCGATAATATTTCTGTGTGAACAGTAATTTCTGCGACAGTGCTTATTGGCTTCAAATCCGCGATAATTTGTTATTGAGTTCGATATTCGCGATAATATTTCAGTGTGAACAGTAATTTTTGCGACAGTCTTATTGGCTTCAAATCCGCGATAATTTGTTATTGAATTCGAAATTCGCGATAATATTTCAGTGTGAACAGTAATTTCTGCGACATTGCTTATTGGTTTTGAATCCGCGATAATTTGTTATTGAGTTCGAAATTCGCGATAATATTTCAGTGTGAACAGTAATTTCTGGGACAGTGCTTATTGGTATCAAATCCGCGACAATTTGTTATTGAGTTCGAAATTCGCGATAATATTTCAGAGTGAATAGTGATTTCTGTACTTTTGCGTCGGTTTCCAATATCGAGCTCATTTTTTGTCCCAGATCGAGACTATATTACTTACTTGCAATATGACCTTTTGATCATAGTGAAACATCCAGGTAGAGCTTCGCTCTCCCGAGTACGTAAGCCCACACATTGTGGGCCCAACCTCGTAATTTCTCGTGTCTTAAAAAAAAAAAAAAAAAAATTGACTGATCAAAAACACCACAAATATTTTAACACAAGATCAGAATTGCATGATCGTTCCGTTTTCGAACTTACTTTTTTTGTATATACAACAAGTCTTCATGATGTTAGTCTATATTTATTGAAAAAAATACTGCATTTGGTTGTATTGGTGGAAAAATAGATTATGAATGTGGGATAGAAAAATGGAAGATATATTCTCTTTTTGTTTTTAATTATCTTGGAGATTGTGAAATGCTTATTCTGAAACTCTTTGTTTATACCGTAGTAATATTTTTTGTTTCTCTTCGTTTACATGGCAAGTAGTCATGTTGTTATGAATGGCACGAGCTTTCCGTTTTCGAACTACCTATTTTTATATATAAAACAAATATTCATGATGTTAGCCTTTATTTAGTTTGAATAAACTTGGTTATACCAAATTTACAATGTTATTTCCATGAATATGATTTGGTTCATTTTAAACAGAGTTCCACATGTTTTAGATTTGATGATTTGGATTTCAATTAAACTTGAATTTATGTTGTTAAAACATGATTACATGTTGTTTGAACAAAGAATAACTTGGTTATACCATCATTTATGTGATTAAACTATAGTTTAAATGTACGGGCCGAATGACGTCGTCTTATGGACGGATCGAGAATGTGATGGCGCCGTCTTATGGACGGGCCGAGTAAGTGGTGACGCCGTCTTATAGACGGGTCGAGAATGTGATGGTACCGTCTTATG
This sequence comes from Utricularia reniformis, assembly GCA_009725065.1. Lineage (NCBI taxonomy): Eukaryota > Viridiplantae > Streptophyta > Magnoliopsida > Lamiales > Lentibulariaceae > Utricularia > Utricularia reniformis. The sequence continues at coordinate 99,520 of RWGZ01001397.1, forward strand.
GACGGGCCGAGTAAGTGGTGACGCCGTCTTATGGACGGGTCGGGAGTGTGATGGCCCCGGGTGCAAGTATATACCGGCGGCGAAAGTGTGATGGCCCCGGGTGCAAGTATATACCAGCGGCGAGAGTGTGATGGCCTCGGGTGGAAGTATATATCGGCGGCGAGAGTGTGATAGCGCCGGGTGCAAGTTTATACACGGAGATAATGTGTAGTGAATTGTGGGTGCTTAATGAGACCCCATGATAATATGTTGACCCCGGGTGCAAGTTTATACCTGTGGGACAGTGCATGCCGAGATTCATGTTTATGCTCAACTAGAATGCAAGTTCGTCGAGAACATATTTTTATGAGACATACTAAATGTTGCTTGTGCGACAGAGATATCCTTTTTCACGAANGTGATTCAACTATTGTTTAAATGTCTATGGAATGAACTCATGTTGTTATGAATTGCACGATCAATCCGTTTTCGAACTTACTTTTTTTGTATATACAACAAGTATTCATGATGTTAGCCTTTATTTAGTTTTAATAAGCTTGGTTTTACCAAATTTACAATGTTATTTGCATGAATATGATTTGGTTCATTTTAAACATAGTTCCACATGTTCTAGGTGTGATGATTTGGATTTCAATTAAACTTGAATTTATGTTGTTAAAACATGATTTCATGTTGTTAGATCAATGAATAATTTGGTTATACCATGATTTATGCTATTAAACTGTAGTTTAAATGTTTATGGCATGAAGTCACGTTGTTATGAATATGCATGATCATTCCGTTTTCAAATTTATTTTTTTATATATACATCAAGTATTCATGATGTTAGCCTTCATTTAGTTTGAATATTCTTGGTTTTACAAAATTTACAATGTGATTTGTTTGATTATGATTTGGCTCATTTTCACATGGTTCGCATGTTCTAGGTGTGATGATTTTGATATCAATTAAACTTGAATTTATGTTGTTAAAACATGATAACATATTTTTAGAACAATGAATAACTTAGTTATTCGATGATTTATGTGATAAAACTATATTATTCGACGATGATATATGTTATTCGACGAGGGCGTGACCCTCGCCGTCGTGTCATGGAGGAGTCAGGTATATACTTGCACCCTGTTTTGCTACGGAAACATGCTCGGTTCTAAGCCGACTATTTCATAATAAATCGAGCCCCTTGACATATTCCAATAGTATATATGTACAGATGATTCTCCCGCGGAAAGGAAGACTCATCATGTTCAAAGTATTGTGACACAGTATCTAATTTGACGAGTTGATCGACTATAAGACTGGCTATACACCGCATTTCTAATCTAACCTATTATTTTATTACATCCTCCATCATACTAAAATGCAGTGGACAAACTCCCATCCTAGCAGTCCCCTAGTCGTTTGAATTCATGTCGTCAAAAAAGATACTCAAAAAATTAGAGTATGACCATATAAAAGAGAGGAAATTTTATTTTAAAAACATCGATGTGTCACGTCTATACATAATACTTGCGCAAATTGGAAATATGCCAAGTCTGTGGCAGTTCCTCTCCGCTCATATTCGCAATATTATACGTTCCGTCTCTCACCACCACCGTCACTCTATACGGGACTTCCCATTTTCTATCTAGCTTACCAACATGCCTCGAGACTTCCACTTTCTTTAGAATTAAGTCCCCAACTTTTAACAACATAAGGCGGACGTCTTTATCGTGCTCTTTAGCCATCCGCTATTACAAACCTCCATTCGTATGGTAGCTCTGTCTCTGAGATCCTCAACACAATGAAGATCAAACTTTTGCATATCCTCGTTCAATACTTCATCATAAGCAATGACCCTCTTGGATAAAATCTTCACCTCTACCAGAGAAACGGCCTCAGTGTCATATACCAATGAGAACGGGCTAAATCCAATGGTAGACCTTGGTGATGTCTGATACGCCCACATTACATTATGCAGCTCATCTTCCCATGAGGCTTTAGATTCATCTATCCTTGTTTTGAGCTGCTGCAAGGTGATACGATTAATAACTTCCGTAAGCCCGTTCGTTTCTGGATGTGCCACGGATGTAAACCGTTGTTGAATGCCATAACACTCGCACCATTCGTTAACTCCTTTCCCAGAGAATTGTGTTCCGTTATCTGATACTAAAATTTTGGGAATTCCAAATCGGCATATAATATATCTCGAAATGAAATTTATAACTTCCTGTTCCCGGACTCGGGCCACAACTTCGACTTCTACCAGTTTAGAGAAATGTTCCACAGCCACAATACATAATTTCTTTTGGCTAGGTGCGGTTGGGAAAGGACCAAAAATATCGATCCCCCAAGTGTCAAAAGGACATATTGTTGGCAGAGGTTTCATGTTCGCTCTCGGCACATGATGCACATTCGAGTGGAACTGGCAAGCATGACAAGTTCGGACAAAATTCACACAATCCTTTATTACTGTTGGCCAAAAATACCCACCCCTCTTAACTTTCATTGCCAAAGATCGACCTGCCGAGTGGTAACCAGAGTCCCCGTCGTGAACTTCTTCCATAAAGGCTTTTGCTTGTACTGGGGACAAGAATCCAAGATAGGGTCCTCCAAAATTTTTCTTGTATAACTTCTCATCTACATACACAAAGTTTGTGGCTCTTTGCATTGTTCTGCAGGCCTCGCCTTCATCAGCGGGTAATTCTCTCTTAACCAAATAATTGACAATCACATCCTTCCAAGAAGGTTCATCTGTTACTACATCTAATAAAAACCACGTATCGTTCGAAAGTTCCAAGCTTGCAACTTCGGCGGTCTGTCTCTCTGCTAGACTGATAGATGGCTGATAATGGATTATAGTCGTTATTTTTTAATCATTTGAGAGTTCTAAGATCGTGGCTGACTTTGGAAGACCGTCAGCACAACTGTTTTCCTCTTTCGGGATATATGTAAGAACGAATGTCTTAAGGCCTTTTGCCACTTCTTTCAACTTGTCTAAGTTCAACAACATATGCTCACCTTTGGTGAAAAAGTATCTGCGAACTGGTTCACTACTAACTTTGAATTGGAGTGAGCATGCAAGCGAACAATTCCAATCTCGACTTGTAAGTTAATACCAAATATCAGGGCTTCGTATTCAACAACGTTGTAAGTTGCAGAAAATCGCATTTTTATAGCATATTCATGTTCCTCACCAGAGTTTCTTTCCTTAAAATAAACGCCGATACCGGCTCGACCAGCAGAAACTGATCCATCGACAAATGCATCCCAGTATTCCTCATTACCCAATTCTTCCGATCGAGTCATTTCCACTATGAAGTCTACTAAAACCTGGGCCTTTAAAGCTCGTCTCGAGATATATTCGATCTGATACTGCCCTAACTCAATATTCCACTTCGCTAGCCTGCCAGAGGCATCGATTTTCGATAGTACGCTTCTGATAGGTTGATCTGTTAAGACCACAATTTGGTGACCTTGAAAGTAATGCCTTTTGATATATCCCGAGGTTATTTATGTAATTATGTTAACCTCGGGGCTCGTTCGACGTAGCTATGTGGTATTTTCGGTATTTTAATATGTCTATCACGAGGCGTTCTCGAGGGTATTCTCGTGATTCAGGCATGCTGGACCCCATATAAGGCTCTTGTAAGTGTTTTGAGATGTTTTGGGCTATTTCGGCCCCGGACGGGGCCAGGGGTATTTTCGTAATTTGCCACCCGGGAGCACATCGGTGGGTGCAATGGTGTTATGTGGCTGCGTATTCACTGTTTGGAGGCACAGAACTTATATACGAGCTTTTCCGGTATTTTCTAATTGTATTTCCGACTAATATCTTGACCGGGATTGGTTCCCAAAACTTCGGGATCAGTATGGCATTTATTATATTATAATTGGAGGTTATTTAAATATTTTGGGCTAAGTGAAGTATATTAGGCTTATGGGCTCAAATAAGTGAAGTTGGGATGGATTTCTCTATAAATACAAGGTCCGGTGCATTTGGACGGGTTCAGACCATTATCACGCTTCCCAAGGCAATACTTCACCTTTCTGTGCTGTAGAGTCGCGACTTATCGCACGTAGTCGAGACTTATCTACTCTGCACTATTCCAGTCGAGACTTATCGACTCTGCACTATTCCAGTCGCGACTTATCGATTCTGCACTATTCCAGTCGCGACTTGTCGCTGAAACAGTGTTTCCTGCGAGTTGTTGCCCACAACTCGCGGTTGCCAGCTTTCGAGCCCGATTGAGTGTTTTCGATCGTTTTTCGAGCCGTTTTTGCCCGTATTATCATTATCATCTCATTGTATTTGTATTACTTGATTATTATAGTGGAAACCAAGGTAGAGCATCGCTCTCCCGAGGACGTAAGCTCACACATTGTGGGCCCAACCTCGTATATCGCTCGTGTCCCTACATAAACTGAATTCCGAATAATTAAAAAATTGACTGATCTAAAAATAAATACCCAAAATATTTTTAGACTATATCACCTTTATTTTCGGGAGCCAACTATTAGGGCTAACACGAATTTCTCCAAATCTGCATAGCAGGATTCCGCTCCTTGCAATTTCCCCCTGACATAATACATTGGTCTATGCTCTTTGTCGCTAAGCCTGACTAAGGCGGCACTCACTGCCTCTTTAGATACAGCTAAATACAAACTCAATGGTTCCCCAGGGGATGAGGGAGACATAAATGGTGATTTACTCAAATAATCTTTCAGACTCTCGAAGGCCATACTGCATTCATCATCCCAATACAATAGATTTGTCTTGCGCAATACTCGGAAAAACGGTAAACTTCTACCTACAGATCGCTAAATGAAACGATTCAATGACGCTAATCAACCTGTTAATCTTTGGACTTCTCTAACAGTTGTCGGATGAGTCATTTCCTGGATGGCTGTTATCTTATCAGGATTCATCTCGAATCCCCTTTCTGATACCATAAATCCAAGGAATTTTCCCCCCTTTACACAAAAGGTACACTTAAGCGGATTCAATTTCATTTGATGTTTCTTCAATATATCAAAACACTCATTCAAATAATGAATGTGATTATTCCCGTGCAGGCGTTTTATGAATATGTTATCACTATGAACTTCCAAATATTTTCCGATCATATCCATGAATATTGAATTTATTAGACGTTGATAGGTGGCCGCATCATTTTTCAAGCCGAATGTCATAACTTTATAACAAGAAATACATTTATTGGTAATAAAATAGTTAAACAAGTTGTCTTCATAATGCATAAAAATTTGGTTATAACCCTTAAATGCGTCTAACATACTAAGGAATTCAAAGCCACATGCCGCATCCACCATCATGTCAATGGCCGCAAGAGGATACGGGTCCTTCGGGCATGCTTTATTTAAATCGGTAAAATCAATGCAAACTCTCCAGCCATTATTCGACTTTGGGACCACCACTGGATTCGCAACACAATCCGTGTATCTATAGGCTCTATGAACCCTGCATGCAATAAAACTTTCCACCTCCTCATAAATCGGAAAACTTCCTCTTTTTCTGATGAACTGGTCGCACATACGGGTTAATATTGAGTCTATGTGAGCAAACTTGGGGGTCTACCCCACATAATCCTGATAAGACCAAACAAAAATATTTAAATTATTTTGCAAAAAAGAAATTAACTCTTTTTCAAACTTTAGTGTCATCTCAGAACCGATTATCACTATCTTTTCTGGGTTAATAACGAATAAAGGCATTGTCTTGATGCCTAAGAGTTCCATCTTCATCTCGTTTTCTTTGTATTTTCTATTGTATGATGTGTCAGCTGAATCAATAACTTCTTCAGATAAGACTTCCACCATACAAACAGGTTTCTTTGATTTCAACCCATCCATACCACTCATGCACATTATATTATAGCAAGAATGTGCCAATTCCTGATCTCCTTTCATTTTTCCAATGCCTGATGGTGTGCAGAATTTCATCATCAAATGTGATTGAGAAACCACATCCCCAAATAAATTCAAAGAACTCCTCCTGAGTATGGCACTATAAGGAAGTATAGGGAGATCCACGACTACGAATTCCACTAACAAAGTCCTTGATATTCCTTGATCTCCCAAAGTGACTGGCAGAAAGACGGATCTCTCAACATCAACAACACTATTATTAAAACCAACCAATTTTGTTTGCACCGGCTGGAGCTTGGTGGTTCCCTTCAAAGACATTTGTTCGAAAGCTGCAAGAGTCAAGATATTGGTAGCAGCTCCGGTATCGACTAAAACTCGAGAAACAGGATGATTTGCAATAATAGGAGAGATGATGAGAGCATCGTCCCGCAGTGAGAAAACTCCGAATAAATCCTCAGGTCCAAAAGATATGGCCATTTTTTCCAAGTCAGATAACTAGACCAAGTTAACTTCTATAAAGCAACCTTTCAGTTCCAACTCAAGGTAGGATAGCTTACGAGCTCGACATGAATCTCCCACGCTCTTTCCTCCTGCAATAGTGATTATATTGGGGACTAGATTATCCCACCTCGGCTGAGCTTCCTCGATATTTGAAATAGGTTGACCCGGATTCGGGACAACAGGAGAGGAGGAGGCGGTTGTTGGTTTCCATGGGCAGGTGGATAACCTTCCTGCCGATATCCCTGATGATTTCTATAATGCTGATTTCTACCACGACCATGGTTATTATTGTCTCTAATTCCATCTCTGTGATTCTGCTTGCAATTATTATGAAATCCTCTCTGGCTACCTCTTTGATGGTGGCCATGTTGTCCTCCGTACCCACAACCTCTCGTGTTAGGTCGTGGTGGGTCTGCCTTAGGGAGTTTTGCTGATGCTCCCAACTGTCCACTCATATCAATCTTTCATGTATTAGCTTCTAGCAGTGCTTCCACAGTGCTAATCAATTCATCCATTTGACCCAATTCCAACAACCTCTCGACTTCGGACATCAGTTCACGACAATCGTTAGTGGCATGTCCAAAACTTTGATGAAAACAACAAAATACTTGGGATACATAAGTCCCCGGTGTTGGTTCTTGCAGTGGGGAGGGATAGTGAAGAGATCCACCCTTCTTTTGTTCAATAATGACAAAGATCTGCTCGCAACTGAATGATGGATACGTTCTTAGTTTAGGTCTTGATTGTACGACGTTCTTATCTGGCACTCGGCTTGCAACTATGCTGTGGCAACCATAAGTTCGCACTTTGATCACTCCGTGATCTCGCAAGCCTTCATCTTCCCGGATGTACTGCGTACATCTCAAAGTCAATTCTTCCATATTTTATGGGGGATCTCTATTCAAAGAATTACACAACGGATGTCCAGCTAGAATCAGCTGGAGCACCCCAACCTTCTCACTAACAGTAATCCGAGATATCCTCCTATACTCGGCTTCAAAACGGGTAACAAAACCCAACAATCTCTCTGAAGAATCATATCGCAACGCGGTCAAAGAAGTAATAGATTTCATTGGTGCATTGAAAGGCGCAAAAGCTGAATAAAATTGATCTTTAAAATCCTGATATGAAACAATAGAGCGCCATGATAAAGATTAAACCATTGGGACTGATTGCTTAAGAGAAGCTGCGAAAACGAAACACATTGCAGCATCGCTGAAATTCATCAAGCTGACATGAATCTCCAAATTTGATGTATGAGCATGTGGGCCAGTTGACCCATGATACTGCGGAAGATCCTTAGGCATCTCAATAAACTCACAACGGGTGGCACCAATAATTACCGTGGAAAACGGAGACAAGGCGTTTGAAGTGTTCCACAGACTTTACAAAATTTCCATAGATGGTAATGCCTTTCCTCGATTACCATAAGGCTCAACAGCCCTTTCCTATTCAAAATTATCACCCTCATAAGCAGAAGTCTGATGGGTGTCTCGGGTGTGCTCGCCATATACTCGTCTCCTGTCCTGGCTGAGAGTCAGATTGGCGTCCAATTGGATCATCCTAGACTCATTTTGTTCCATCTTTCCGCTAAGCTCCTTAAACTTCAGTTCTATTAAATCTCCAATTCTTTGTAAAGTATCATTCTACTCTCCGGTTGCCGTAGTAGTCGCTTGCGGATCCAGAATATAATCAGTGTCTTACTCCGCCACCCCATCATTAACGGGTTCCGTGGTAACATTGTTCCTCCGGTGTCTCGTTCGAGCTTCAACTTCTTCTAATTGAGCAATTAAGGTGCGTCTTTGTTCTTCCAAATCTTTATTGGTTTCGGTTTGATCCGCATATCTAAGGCGCGCCGGTGGAGAAAGCCGAGCATTATTACGGACTTCAAATCGGAAAACACTCCCAAATTCATAACATCTACATAAACACAGGGACGGAGGAGGATAAAAAATAGGTGCCCTTCCGGATGAAAACCCGCTCCGAGATGGTCTAACAGTGACATTTTGAGTAGGAGGCTCCTCCAGAATTGATGATTGAGCCCCCGGTAACGCATCAACCTCATCCTTCCCCCGAGGATTGTGTTCTACATCAATCTCTTCATCGAAAACATCATTATCAAAATTCCGAGTAGTCATGATAACAGAAACCCAAGCCCAGCAATAAAGCTCTCAATGAGATAAAATCTCGCTCCCCACTGACGGTACCAAACTCATCTCGTCTAAAAATATTTTAGGTATTTATTTTTAGATCAGTCAATTTCTTTAATTATTTGGAATTCAATTGTTGTGGGGACATGAGCGATATACGAGGTTGTGCCCACAATGTGTGGGCTTACGTCCTCGAGAGAGCGAAGCTCTACCTTGGTTTTCATAATAATAATCGAGAAGTACAATTACAATGAAAAGATGTGGGTTTTCCAGGCGAAAATGGCTCGTAAAATGATCAAATACACTTGGTTGTGCAGTTACTGTCGAAAGATCGGGACTACTTGCAGAATCTCGCGAGTTGCAGGAATGCATAGCACAATCTCGCGACTTAGTGTAGAATGTCTTGACTGAGAGCAAAATGTCTCGACTCAGTACAGAATGTCTCGACTGAGTGCAGACTGTCTCGACTCAGTGCAGAATCTCGTGAGTGCAGTGATGCAGTATACAATCTAGCGACTAAGTGCAGAATCTCGCGAATGTAGTGACACAGTGCATAATCTGGGGACTAAGTGCAGAATCTCGCCAATGCAGGGATGCAGTGCACAATCTCGTGACTACTTGCAAAAAGTCGCGACTTGAAAAATGCAGTTATGTGAACACTATGTCTTGGGAAGCGTAAATACAGTCTGACCTCTTTTGCAATACCTTGGGAGTTATATTTATAGAGAAATACAGCCCAACTAGTAAACTTCAGCCCAGAAGCCCACTTTCGTTTAATCTAGCCAAAAGTACTTAAATAATATCAAATGAAATTGGAATAAATGTCATACTGTCCCGGAGTTTCGGAAATGTATCTCAATCGAGGATCATTCGAAAATGTTGATGAGAAAATACCGGGAAAACTTTCATACTAATTCCTTGCATCCATATATCGAACATGCAGTGAAAAATATCGCCCCAACATACCGGCGCGCTACTCGGGTTCCAAATTACTAAAATACCCTTGGAATCGTTTTGGACCGAATATGTCTGAAACTGATAGAAATGCCAATATGATGGTAATATGCTGACCCGATAGGTCCAAATCACGAGAATACACCTGAAAATACACCCAGACGTAAATATACGAGTATACCGAAAATACCACATAACCACGTCGGTCGAGCACCCGGGATATAGTAATACCGAAAATACACCCGGGTAATATCATATATGCAACACGTATTCATGATATTAGCCTTTATTTAGTTTGAATACACATGGATTTTCCAAATTTACAATGTGATTTGCATGAATATGATTTGACTAATTTTTCACATAGATCCACATGTTCTAGGTGTGATGATTTTGATTTCAATAAAACTTAAATTTATGTTGTTAAAACATGATTACATTTTGTCTGAACAATGAATAACTTGTTTATACCATGATTTAAGCGATTTAACTATAGTTTAAATGTTTATGGCATGAAGTTATGTTGTTATAAATTGCACGATCATTCCGTTTTCGAACGTACTTTGTTTGTATATACAACAAGTATTTATGATTCTAGCCTTTATTTAGTTGTAATACACTTGATTTTACCAAATTTACAATGTGATTTGCATGAATATGATTTGACTCATTTTTCACATAGTGCCACATGTTCTAGGTGTGACGATTTTGATTTCAATTAAACATGAATTTGTGTTGTTAAAACATGATTTCATGTTGTTAGAACAAAGAATAACTTGGTTATACCATGATTTATGTGATTAAACTATAATTTCAATGTTTATGGCATCAAGTAATGTTGTTATGAATTGCTCGATCATTCCGTTTTCGAACTTAACTTTTTTGTATATACAAAAAGTATTCATGATTTTAGGCCTTGTTTACTTTGAGTACACTTGTTTTACCAAATTTACAATGTGATTTGCATGAATATGATTTGGCTTATTTTTCACATAATTCCACATGTTCTAAGTGTGATGATTTTTATTTCAATTAAACATGAATTTATGTTGTTAAAACATCATTTTTACATGTTGTTAGAACAAAGAATAACTTGGTTATACCATTGTTATGGTTCCTTTTTAAAGGGTACCAACAGTCGTCCGGTTCGTTCAACAAACGATCTCGGTTCTGATTTATTTTAAGTGTGGAAGACGATCAAAAGCTAGAAATAAAGTAAGTGTACGGCGATATATAGTGGAAACCCCAAGAATTGGGGTGAAAACCACTCGACTAAGAGTTGATTATGCTCTTAGTCTACTCACTAATGAATAACTCAAAGTCAATACCAGAGAGGCTAATGAAAATGACGAGGTAAAGAAAGCGGTAAGAATTTCGGCAGGGTAACAGCCTGTTCTTCCGCGTCCAAAGGGTCCTGCTATTTCCGTCGTCTTGCCCTGTATTTATAGAGTTCTTAGTGTGTGTAAACCACGCTCCGTAACCGCTTCTGACAGGTTTGTCAGAGGTTTTTATCGCGGGATGTAAAACGAGGCTGGGACCGATTCGTGGCCTGCGTGATCGGGCCCGAAGCGTGGTAATCTTGGGAAGGCCCGAAGCGTGGTAAACGTGAGTCATAACTGCTCGGACTGAACCCAGGTGCCAGCTGGCAGAAAACGTTTTATTTTGCTAAGGTCAGCTTCGGTCCTCCAGCTAAACATCGGGCCGCTCTTCATTGGAGGTATGGAATGGGCTATAAGGATTCATTTTCGCCATTTGAATTGGTCCAATCGATGATGGGCCTTACCCATCACAAGGTACCCGGTCCTAGAGTTCTCATCACTAGCCCCTCGGGCTTGATTGCCAATCGCAGAGGTGATACAAGGCTGATCACATGATGTTTGCACATTCATGAGAACAAGGGACCGTACCTGTAAGTAGTGAGAGTCCAGTGGACCGAAGTTTGCCTTAGCGTATGGATCGATCTCGCTTAAGGGCTAACAACGTATATTTAAATTAATCTTTATTTTCGTTATTCTTTAAATACTAATATCCCAACCCGCGCCTCTTCACCTTCGGTAGTTCAAGAGGCGTGATGAGTGCGCTCCGTACCGTCACAGTCTGGGGTAGTATTACGTGGCGGCACGTCATTGGCTGGGAGATTAATATTTAAATCGGGATTTAGGGCACTGTTTCTCCTCATCGTCATTTTCGCGATGAGAAAATCGCAGCAAGTTCTTGTGCCCAAAATCGCTCTCTCATCCAACCCTCTTCCAATTCGTTTTTGCTAAGGTATACTTTCATGGCTCCCCATAAAACGCGTTATCCTTCTATGTCTGAGTTGGACATTGAGGAGTTTAGGTCTAAGTTTTCAATCCCGGCACATTACTCTATCTGAAAGGGACGGGAAGACATTCCCTGCTTCCTTCCGGCGGAGATAAATGTGTCGGCGTCTGCTATTCCGGTTAGCTACACCTCTTTAAAGTACGGGCTTCGTTTTCCGCTACATACTTTTGTAGCGGCCGTGCTTAAAGAAATCCACTGCCCCACTTTTGCGTTATTCCCGGGCAGTTACGTATATATTATAGCGTTCATTTTTTATTGTCACCAACAGAATCGGGCCCCAACCTTAGAACACTTCTTTAACTTGTTCTTGGTTGGGTCCCGAAAGGGAAAAGGTCTGTTGGGGTGTCGTAAGTTGTACTA
>RWGZ01001398.1:0-129786 GCA_009725065.1 Utricularia reniformis
TAACAAGATTTTTCGTCGTGAATTTTAAGCGGATTCTATTATTTAATCTCGGAAAATATATGTTTCGATGGATTTATTCTCTGTGCTTTTCCTAATCGTCTCGTGATGAACTGCAGCCTTCTTTGTGGAGCGGAAGATCCTTCGATAGCTGGAATGGTTTTGGACAGTGCCTTCTCTAATTTGTTCAATCTGATGTTAGAACTTGCAGATGTTTACAAAATCCGGCTACCGAAATTTACTGTATGCCGTATATTCTTACATTCAATTTCATAATGCATTTATTTTATGGATATTCGAGGAGATTTTTGTCAGCTGTTTTCAAGTTACTATTAAGTGATAAAATATCAAATGCTCTACAGGTATTCTTTTCGTAAATTTCAGGTGAAAATGGCTGTACAGTACATGAGAAGAATTATACTGAAGAAGGCCAAGTTTGATATCATGCGATTAGATTGCCTCGAGGTCTTTTTTTCTCACAATTAATTCATAAAAATCTTAATTTTTAATATCAATGTTAATTTATGCAATCAGGTTGCAACTAAAACATTTATCCCTGCTCTATTTGGCCATGCCAAGGATGATAAATTTATTCAGCCACGGCATTCTGATGCTATATTCGAGTCATACTCGGTATGAAATTTTCAGGCATCTTTGTCCTAAAAATTTTCATTATGGTGTATTCTTAGTTTTTTTGGTCTTACCAGGGTGATAAAAATATCATCAAGTTCGAAGGTGATCACAATTCTTCACGACCACAGTTTTATTATGATTCTGTTTCTATTTTCTTCTATAACGTTCTTCGCCCACCACAACCTCCGTCTATGTTTTTGGCCAAGATTGAAAATTACTACGATCTACGAGATGTGAAGATGGGGTCTGGAGTAGATGAGGTAATTTCTACACTAGAAACTTCCTCTTATGGTTTTGTATTCATTAATCATGTCATTTTGTTTCCGTAGAATGTATTATACGAGATTATAGCCGGGCTTCGAAATGTAACTTCTGATATAGCAAGTTCTTCCTCGGGTCCGTGTAGCATTTCAGCAGCAAAGTCCATGGGGGAGCTATTTGCAGAAATGGCACCTGATTTTCATGTAGATCAATCAATCTAATCTTCTGAAACAATTTTGTTTCTTTACCAGAGCGAATGATGCGAAATATATTTGTTTTTAATGTGAATGTGAATTTTCAGGATGTTTTGGCTATCGAAGATGCAGTGATTCACGGAGATGGTGGCTCGCAGATACAGGTAAATAATTTGCATATTTAGCTTTGTGTCTAAAGCTCTGATTCTTATTACCGAATGTGATCAATCAGCGTGATGATTGTTGCTCATTGTCAAGCTCGAATCGAGCAAGCTGGGGTCGATGCTCGTCGCTCGGTGCAGATGATGAACCTTCGGTGAATCGCACGAGCAGCAGAAAATACGAAGAGGTTGGTCTTAGTCTTTTTAAACTTCTCTTGGACCAATGAACACATTTTTGTTCATTTCTCAATAGAATGCGATAAAAGCGCTCGCAACTCCGCTTCGAAGCTGTCAGAAGATGATGTTGAACAAGAAGAAAAACAAGAAGAAGAAAAAGAAAGGGGGTGAAGTAGACGAAGAAGAGGATCACGAAGTAGAGGTAAAGAAGTCGAAGTTGAAGTCAAAGTCGAGACGGGAGAAATTCGAGGCTTTAGAAGCTTTAAGTCATCGTCTTCGAGATTGCATCCTGAAAAGAGTTAATCACAGGAAATATTCCTCCTCACCATGATCAAAAGAAGCTTGTTATTCTTTCGGGTTCCGATTTTTAATCTCTTTATCTGTTTGCATTTGTTTGGTCATAGAGATTATGATGATGTTGTAGCCTTAGTCTTCCTTTTGAAGATGATGAACATCCCTGGCTATCTAAGCTGCTTTTGAACACAAATCATATTAGATAATTAGAAGTTTAAGTACATCTAACAGTATGGTCACAAACTACACATACAATACAGTTCCTAGCACCAGGTTAGTTAGCTATCTCTCTAACTGACACGATGCAACAACGATAAACTGCGGAATACGAAAATAAAGAAAAACTCAAACTGGAGCTAGTGAAATTATACCTGGTTCTGTGAATTATGAATCATTGCTCACTCGTTGCTTTTTCATCAGCCTAGTAGTTGGTATATGGAGTTGGTGATTGGAATCAGGGGTTTGAGGCTCATGCTGAGAGGAGAAGGATTCGTTATCATTTGGAGAATGCGCAGTTTCATGGTGTTCATGAAATGGAGATTCAAATGTTGCCACAGGAGTTGTTGGATCAGTTTTTTCAGGAGCAAGGCTACCAAGTTTAGATAATCCTGAGCCAGGTGATTCAGTGAGGACTCCGGTAAGTCGTTGTTGTTCTTCGATTATCTTCTTTAAGTACTTTCCTTGTGCTTCGATTCGCAATTGTAGCTGTCTTTGTACCTATGGATGGAATGGAACGAACATAAATATGCTTCAGTCGTTTACCATATTATAAGAATGGGGGAACACTTTGCATTTTAAGGAAACGATCAAATAGTTACTTCTGGATGAACTTACTTCTAATTGCTCATGAAGTCGCTTCTGAACCTCCATTTGCAGCTTCAATGCCTCAGATATTTGCATTCCACTGAAAGAAAAAGAGAAGCAAACCATCAAAAGAACAATCCGCAATGACAATATGCATTCGTATTTTTGCTAATCCGAAACATTGAGTGTTTAGAACCTAAATATACACTGATACAATACAAAAATAGTCCATAGTAATCAACCGAGCATAAGATAAAGAAAGGGAAGAAACTTGAGTTGTAAAAAACTAAAACTTACGATGAACCATCAAGCAAAGAAAGCATATCACCAGGTTCTTTTTTATCAGCATTTTGCCCTTTAAACAGCAAACATTGTCATAATGCATCACTGAAACATTGAGCAACCAAAACTACTACTCAAAAAAAGTTGAGAAACCTACCGTCGGATGAAGAATCTGGAAGGTACTTGGCAAGCCGGTACTTCTGTTGCACCAATATAATTAGTGCAACTGTAAAAAATACAAGACATTGACACTAACAGAAAGGAATTTTGTAGCATCTACACCTGTAAGTGGCTTTTCACATGGTAAATTGTGAGACCTTGAATGCCCATGATTCGGAGAACACCTTTAGGAGTAGCCCCTGGGAGAGAATAATAGAATAAAAAGAAATGATGAAACCAATGATAGTCTTTAGCTTATTCATGTTACAAAATAAACTTTCATCCCATAAGATAGAGGCTGGCACAAATTTGTCTCAAGGGAAATAAAACAGGGCTCACTGTTTCACAGAGGTTTAAACTCTCTGAACTAAAACGCACCGCAGCAACTTCAATCAATTGTAATTCAATACTTTCCTTCACCTTGATTATGTTCACCTCTCGTTCTTTCTATTTTTTACATCCCTTTTAAGTTTGGTGTCATGAAGTTACTTAAAAAAGAGGGAGGAGCAGAATAACATTGTTAATGGAAAAGTAACTCACTGTCTGGTCCACCAAGCTGTGCTACAGCATCAACGAACCGTTCATGTAGCTCATGATTCCAGCGGAGCCGCTGCTTAGATGCCAAGTTAGGGCTATTACTTTCACCATTTGCTTCAACTGTAAGGTCCATTTTACTGGTTCCACAGTCTAATGGCTGAATTATGATCACAGAGATGGTGTTTACTAAACTTAGACCTGGAATAACAGCCTTGGCCTGATAGACAAAGAACCAACATAATTTACTACCCCAAAATAAGCAAACTTGGTCGAAAACAATGCCTATTCTTCACATTATTGTGCTAAAACAGCATAAGAGTATGGGACTTTTACTTCAAATAAATGCAAATCAGATGCAAAATTTCAAACATAAAGTTCTACAATCTTCTACATTCAATCTTGTAACCTTCCAAGAATATCAAATGAACAAACCTTCTGTAAACCGCAAAACCAGAAAAAACAAAAACGAGGCATACACAGTGAAATAAGTCTATTAAAATTAAATAATCAGAACATAAATCTGTAAATATAAAAATTTCATATAATTTCTTTGTTCTCCCTTAAATCCCTAAAAAACTTAACCAAGGCCAAAGTGCAACTAGATTACTTCACAACAGAGTTCACAAAACTCTAAAACCAAGAACAGTACATTATCAAACCCACAGTATTCAAACAATTTTTTAAATAAAAAGTAAAACACCAACCTAGATCTACGTAACTGAGAGCCGCAGTCCTCCAAAACTTTGACCAACGTCAATTCGCCTCTATATTACGGGATTCTATACACTTATACCCTAAGATAATTCAAAATCAGGAAACATCGTACAGATTCACGAAAAACTTGATATATTTCAGGTGATAATGAGCAGAATTTAGCAGAAGGATACGGTTCCTGACTCCTGAGCCGTGATTTATTAATATCGATGTACGAATAGAAAGTCTCCCCTTAGAAGAAATCTGATTGGTCGGTTTTCCTATTATTCAAATAAATCATTTTTATAACAACCATATGGAAATTTTAAGTAAATTTTTCATTGCATATAAAATTAAAATCTCGATATTTCATTAATAATTTAATAAAATATTAGTATCCCCCATTTATTTATAATAGTTTTGGATACAAAAGAATCACATCAAAACGGATCTTGAGTTTTTTCAAAGTTCAACTTTGACTCAAAATACGTTAAAAAATTAAACAATCAACGATTCAAGTTTTGAATCTAGATTCGAATTAATGTACAATATAATATAATATTATTAACTCACTGAATATCATATAAGTTACAAAAATATGAAATATTCGGTTAGTTAAAACTTCTAATTTAATTCAAGTTTGCATCAATTCAAAAAAATCAAACTCAAATTTGAGAACCAGCTCGAATAACTCGTGAACAAAATCGGTTCATTGTGAGTCTAATGATCCACTTAATAAATTCTCCGTTTCTAGACTTCAAATAAAATTAAAGGTACCAAGCACAAAGGGGACACAACAACATCGAAAAAAACGAAAAATCTCAACAAGAACGAAAAAAAAAGTTGGATTCTTCAATTAACTTTGCCTTAAATTGACTGCCAATCTTTCTTGATGTCGAATGTGTAGTTCAGTTCCAAGTAGCATCTGTTATCATCATCAAGAAACTGCAAACACCATCACACGAAACCGCATCAACACGAGTGATTGTGCTCGAAAATAGCATACACACCGAGGTATCGAAAGAGGATTTCAAACAATATTAACATCAAAGACGAATCATGATAATGTCTATTACCAGTGTTTTTGCGGAATAAGAACCGCGAGCAAACATGCCTGAAGGAGTAGTTTCCTCTGGGATTTCATGTGTATAGGATTCAGCCTGAGGACTGAATGTTCCAATCATCTCTTTTGTGTTATCCACTGACAATAAAGAGATGGATTAAACGACATATTTCGAGGAGAACGGAGTTTAAAAAGAGAACTAACCTTTAATGCTGGTTTTCCAGACAGTGTTCTTATACCTGAGGCCTGATACAATATTGTTGCTGACTACAAAAGTAAACTCGAGACTATATCTGCTTCCTTCTTTCAACACAAACCATGTACCTTTCGGGTTACCAGTTTCGGGAATAGGAAGAAGGATGTTATCCCTACCCGGAGATTTTATCGCAAGGTTAATGATCCGTACTTCGGGATCAAGTGTCTCTTCAAAAAAAGATCACAACATGGGAAAATGTAACTCAAATTGTTCATTTCCACATACATTTGATCTATTGTAAACAAACAAAATGCAACAAAAATATAAGCTCACCTCCAACGGATTCCATATCTACGGTACCAAGAAGCTGTTCTTTCCATCTCCTTAAGCTTTCATCGTCCTGAAATCTCAAAGAGAGACCAAAATAAACTGAAAAATAGCTTGAAAATCCCAGAAAATTGATGCTGATATAACCTTGTCTTTCTCAGATAATTCCTTGAGAGTGCATTGAGGACCCAATTGAATCTTGGATTCATTCTCTTCATCATCTTCATCCTCGGTTGTATACAAAGAATTCTCACTCATTTGACGGCTAACTCCACCTCCAGTATTGGGCAAAGTTTCTGGATCCGGATTCTCAGACCCATGTCCGGATTTGTTAGCTTCAGAACCCGGATTCATCTCTTGTTCTTTGTTCTCATCAAACCCCATGGTTTCAGAACCAGAAACAGCTCCAACAGACAAAGACATTAACGAGAATTTCACAGATTTCCTATTCAGGAATTCATACAAACAGAAAAAAGTGATTCCCAATGCAGCAAATGGTGACAATAAACAAAAAGAATGAAACTTTAACAACGGGGTTAGTAAAAAAGGCGAAATTGGACCAATCTAATACAAAAGCAGAAAGAATCCAAAGAAGGGTTTCAATGGGAAAACAACGGTCCCCAAGAAACAAGATAGAAAAAGACAGGTGAAATAACAAATTAAAGATGGTAGAGACTAGAGAGAGAATTTCATAAAAGATAGACCGAAAGCATTCATTCATTGGATTGAAATGGTCCAGTGATGATCCGTGGAATGTGGTAATGAGAATCGGAGAGTCAGATTCCCAGTATATAATTCCTTCAATAAAACTATTTACCGAAAATATTTGCAGTAGCAGCCAAAAATGAAAAGAAAGGAGGCCATTCAAACAAGCTCCAGGTCAAGGAATGGCCATTCTAGTCCGTTGACTTCGATCGTACGATGTTATCTGGTGTAGGTGAACCATCTTGTCTAATCCCCTAATCCACTGTCAAGGAATCTCATAACAAATGTATTAAAATCCAATTCAATTAGTTTAGGTTAAAAAATCAACCTAATCCATAAATTGTAGAAGTCAATGCACCGACATACAACTAAGCGAGAATAGGGGTTTTACAAGTTGAACTATTGATTAATTTTACGGATCAAAAGTTTATGAAGCAAAACACCCCAATAATGCCATAAAAGCATGATAAGAGTGATGCTTCGGAACATACCATGCGATTTAAAGGCTAATAGCAAACATCATGTTGAAGGAAAATTTGGATCTTTCACTTAAGTGAATTGTAGTTAAGTTAAATGATAATGTTTCTTGAAATTTAAATGTTACCTGCAAAACTTCTTCAACCGTTTCCCCATTTTCGAATCACAAACTCGATTGCTAAAACAGGAACATAAGTGTTGGAATTATAAAATCTGACAGAAATGACAATGGGAGGGCTTAAACGAACGGGAATAGAAGAGGAACCATACATTTAAAAGACTTGAACAAATCATTATGTGATGGAATTATCACCCTTATAAACTTAATCAATCTCACTTCTTTTAGTAATGTGGGACAAATTCAACACTCTTCCTCAAGTCCAACCATAAGTTTTGGACTTGCGAATTGAAATGAATCGAACAAGCTCCGATACAATGTTGAAATTATAAAATTTGGCCGAAATTATGATGGAGGACGTGAACGAACGAGATTAAGGGAAGGAAACCACACATTTTAAAGATTTGAACAAATCATTATGTGATGGAATTCCATTCTTATAAACCTAATCAATTCTACTTCTATAACCGATGTGGGGCAAATTTCAACACTTTCCCTCAAGTCCAACCATAAGGTTTCGACTTAAAATGAATCGAACAATCTTCGATACTATGTTGGAATTATAGAATTTGACCTAAATAACGATGGGATAGCGTGAACGAACGGGATTAAGGGAAGGAACCCACATATTTAAAAGACTTGAACAAGTCATTATATGATGGTTCCTACCTTTATAAATCTACTCAATNGCTGGGAAGGATAGAGTAGTTGCTAAGTTTTCCACATAGGAAAATGCAAGTGATTGGTAGAGATCAGTCAACGATAGGCAAATAGGCAGGGTAGCTTACTTGTGATTCACACTTATTAGCATTTCTTGCAAACCTTCCACCGGCTAATGCCTCATCCTAGTAGGTGTCTGTGCTTTTTTCTCAGCTAAAGAAAGTGAAAGAATTCTCTATCCTTTGTAGATCACTAAGAGGGAGTTCACATCAGTACTTCGCTGGTAGGGTAGGTAAGAAATCCCCGAACTTAACACAGTCAATTGTATAGATGCGCAACCGCAGAAACTAAACCTTGAAAGAAAGTTTGTAGCTTACGAACTAGAAGCCTCAATTTGTAGGATAAGTTCGGAAATGGTGAACAATATAGGATTGATAATCATTATTCAAAAGAAGAACGATAAAATCAATATTTGATTTATCGATTCAACGACATAAAAAACGATTTGGATAGTCTCGTAACCTACGAACGTGAAATTTAAAATAACTTCAAAAGGAATGTATCGGCTCAAACTTTTTCAATCAAATATGAAAACCCTTAAATTACAATATTTCAACTAATACATCATATTTATAAAAGATAAGTTTGGCTTGTGGTCCAACACATGAATCTTGTGAGAGTCAACGATAACATCAAATCTAACCTGTTTTTTAGACCTGTTTTTTACATTGCTGTTGTCAGGGTAAGTGAAAACCACGTGTCAGGCGATCTGCTCGGTGGTGTGGTACGCCCCAGGACGTAATCACCTATGATTAGGCTCGCCCGAAGCATCGGACCAATGATCACACTTCCCCTATTGATTTTAGGCATTTCATTCTACCCACTTCAAAGAAGCTGCCCTCTAGCTCGGGATAGCATACATATGACGCATATAGGTTTCGGTGGAAAACATATGAATTTCGTGTGTTGCTGCTATTCCACAGGGTTTATATCTAACTATGATGTTAGTTGTTCACTTGGATTTTATCATTGTCGTGACCTCACTGTGATTGTGTTGATATGATGATGTGTTAGTATCGGATGAATGGTGTCTTGATTCAGCTGTGACTTCTACCTACTGGTCTGATGTTCTACGTTTATAGTGATTAAGTATGTCAATAGATTGGATAAATCGAATAATCCAGTCCAACTCATCTATTTGGACCAGATTCAGATTGTAATTTAAAACAAGTAATTTTTATGGATCAGATAAATCAAGTAATCGAATCCAACCCATTTAAAACAAGTATTTTAAATAATTATATACTATTACAAAATTAATATGATCATTTAACCAAATTCATCAATAAAGCGCATTTATAATCAAATTTGTTTTACATATTAACTGTTCAATCGTGATGAAACGACCCTAATGCCTCTTGTTGAACCACCAAGAGAGGATGAGCTATACCTTGAAGGACTCCAGAATAACGAAGTCAATGAATGGGCCAAAGGTACATCAAGCTCAAATACTAAAAGGAAAAACGGACCTGATTCAATATGGTGGACATGCACAAAAGGAACCCAATCTATTAAATGCTGCTGCAACGCCTCGGTTCCAAGACCCCTCAATCTTGAGAAACAAGATGGAGTAACTATTGTCATTACTCCCTTCGATAATTGAGCTGAAGAACATTAGAATCGAAGAGCCACAACTTCACTATAAAACAATGTACTCAATCACAACAAATCATTTTTGTTTTTGCCTTTTAAAACAATTGTCACATTTCATATTCATATTTAAACAAAATTCATACCGGTAATCTCCATATTGAAGGTTGCTAAAACCAAATCCAAGGCTCCAAGCTAGTGAGCTACAAACCTCTTCATGGTGACAGCTGTGAGATTTTAACCACTAGCTCAAAATCACTAGGAACAAATAGCAACAGAAAACTCACATCTCTTACAAAGGAAAATGGCTACTGGGTTCATTCCTCCTCCAACCTTCAATGGCAAAGGAGACTTTAAGGTTTGGGCTAGAAAAATGCAGATGCATCTACACATCTTGGATATGTGGGATGTGTTTGAAAGTAATGAAACTCCACTTGAGGGAAATACTGAAACAGGAACAAGCATTGTAGCAGTAAACACACCAACAGAAAAAATGAAAAAAGAAATGACAGCACTCATCACACTCTTCATGGCAGTGACTGGCTACGCATTCGATCTCATAATTGACTGTAAAACTCCAAAAGAAGCATGGGATACCTTATCAAAGAACTACTCTATTAATGTTGACAAACTGGAAAAAGAAATAAACCTGCAATGGCGCTTGCTGGACAATCTCGAACTCAAACCAGGAGAGTCCATCACTACCTTGCAAGAATCATTAAGCAACATTCTGATGCAATTGAAGAAACTTGATCAGATATTGGACGATAGAAGGATTAAAGAGAAAATATTGGCTGCCTTGCCAAGTACCTACAACAATGTTATAATGTCAATGGAATCATCCGGTAACCTTAAGAATTTTTCTGTTGAACAACTAATAGATACACTTTATAGTGCAAAACTCAGGATGAAAACGTGTGAAGCAAAGGAAAGAAAGGAATGAGCTTTCAAAGTTCATTTCAATGATAGAAGGCTTGTTTTCATTAGTACTCTATAAGGTCATCTTTAACCATGTCCGCCAGAAAACTTCATTCTCTCATACACATCAGCTTTTTCTCTGTATATATTATCATTCTTTAATTTTATAAATAACTTTCATCTTATTCATACAGCAATATCCGAAAATTTGTAATTTTTAAATATTATTTTTTTACATATCGGATATCTTAGAATTATAATATTATCGATAAAATAATTATATAAAATTATTATAATTTTTATATTTTATAATTCTTTAAAATTTAATTTTTAATTTTTTTTTTAAATAAAATTGGAGGAGAGAGAGTGTCTCAAACATGACACTCTCTCTCCTCTGAGCGAACAAAATTTTGCCACGTTGGCGGCCCAGATTGGACGGCCAACATTGAGGAAGACCTAATCATATTTATTGTGATGGTACATTTATTAAGAGGATTTTCTTCTCGACATCGTGATTGTTTTCTCGTTCTTTGAGATTTTCCACGTAAAAATTTTTGTTTGTTTCATTATGTTTTCGGTATAAGTGGCATCCTCAACAATTATAAATCAAAAAAATCAGATTTCTAATCAATAATTTGATTAGAATTTAATGTCTAATGGTAACATGTAAAATTGATAAATCAAGTTTCAATATGTAAAATTAGTGGTGTTAAGTCTCCATTAAAATTGATAAATCAAGTTTCAATGCGTAGAAAATTTTACTATTATCCACATATCATGTTATATCAATATATTTATTGTCTAATATATTACATATGAGTATAAATCTTGATATTGACGTTGACTGTTTGAAATTGATTTACTTATATTATTAAAATTTTATTGAATGATGTTTATACATGTTGATACTTTAAAAATAACTTAATATAATAATATTAATAATTGAGTATTTAAAGAGTAGGGATAATTGAGTCAATTAGAACCCCATGTGGACCCATAATGCTTTTTTTAATCACGATTCGTTGGCTAGGATTCATAGATTCCTATGTGGATCCTACATGAATTGATGGTCCTATATCATGCCAGGAGATTTGGCGAAATAGCACAAATCCAAAAATTATTTTGCAAAATAGTCCATTTTAATTAAACATTTGTTAAATAACTTGTTTTTTAGCTAAAATTTACTAAATAGTTTGGTTTCAGTTTTTTAGTGTTGCCAACTTTTAATTTGATCATCTTTAAGTGTAATGCAAATTACGTATTTGTTTTTAATTTTTAAAAATAATTTATAGAAAAGAAAATTAAATGCTCATCGTACAGTTTTAGGATATGACTCGATAATTATTCTTTTTTACTTTACTTATTATAGATTTATATTTCTAGTATTATAATATATAGCAAAGACCCTATAACACGATACTTTAGTTATCGGACAAAACACCAATATCGTCTATTATTTCATTTATCGATTGTTATCCGATAGTATAACCCGGTACCACCTATATTTTACATATTGATTTATATGAAAATATATGTTCCGATTCGGAGCGTATAGCCGAGATATCGGTCGATCTTCGCTATTTTAAGTGTCATCCGATTTAATATTTTAATATCATAATTTAATTTGTCCCTTAAAAATTATTGAGTTTTGTTTTGTAATATCTTAAATAAACCCAATTTAATATGTATAGTATGATTTGCAATTAGTTTGTAAAAATAAGATTCAAATAAACACAATTTTATTTTCTATAAATTATTTTTAAAAATTAAAAATAAATACATACGGCAATAAGGGCTAAGTCTGACAACACTGACAAAACTGAAATAGAGTTATTTAGCAAATATTTAATAAATGTGAACTATTTGGCCAAGGAAAGTTTTGTTGTGTGCTATTTAATCCCATGCCACGCCTGCAAATTCATTGAATAATCCCAATTTTTTCATGAGGAAAATTGTAGGGTTTAGATACTCTAACTGTCATAGTTCACTGCAAAATTTGTGAATGAATCAATCCATATCACTAATATAGCACTGATGGACAAATGAAATGACGTAATTTGAGGGTAGCTCGGTTTCTATTACTATAGAAATCGAGTTGTATTTTTTTTAAATGTAGCTCAGTTTTCTTTATTGCAGAAACCGAACTACTGTAAAATAATAAAAAAAATTAAACGTTATGCATTATTGTGTGGCTGAAAAATGTGTGTTTGTGATTTTTTATTAGACAATATGTACCGTTGATATTATCTATAAATAACCAATATGTTTATTTCATATTAACTTACAATTTTTGATCTTATATTTTGTTGAGTTTTTATTGTCTTTTAGTGAGTTTTGGATTTTTAAACGAATGAATCCAACGGTTGGAAGTTTTAATTATTCATGAGGATTTTTTACCTATAACGCCGAAGGTGATGAGCATTCCTACAGAAGACGAAATTCAACTCATCCCGGTAAGTAAAATGTTTACATATTTGAAAAATTTATTGTTTAACATTTTATGTTGAATATATGTATGAATTTTGACTTTAACGTTCGATACAATCCACAAGTCGAAGATATAACATTTAAGGAGTATGGAGAAAGTAGACGATATAACTCTGATGTTCACGAGTTGGCTTGGAACACTAATTATGATTACGAGCGTCGGGTTACAAATCTGATCAATCAAACATCTATAATGAGTAAACTTTGAATAATTGATAGATTAATTATTTATTGAGTATTGTATTTATGTTTTTGTAATATTTTTATTTCTTTATTGTTATTTAAAAATTTGAGAACATTCATATTACTTAAGTTTATATTGTTTAACATTACAAATTTTGGGTTATTAAGTATTTTGAAATTTGAATTTGAATATTTTGAAATTCAAATATTTTTCACGTAGTTAAAAATTTGAATAATTAATTAGATTTTCGTTTGTTTATTTATTAATGTATTTATATTTTTAACAATTTTATAAATATTAATTTAATTTATTTATTTTTGAATATGCATATTATTTAGTTTAAAAGGATTTTAAAATTCAATTTTTAAAATTTGTGTATTTAATATAATAATTATTTAATATTTGAGTATTAATTATTTGAATTGTTTTTTGTTTAATTTTTTATTTAAATATTTTGAAATATATATGGTTATTTAGGTTAATAATGTTTTAAAATATAAATTTCAAAATTGGTGTATTTGATACAATAATTAGTTAATTTTTTCATATATATTATTTGAATTGTCTTTTTGTTAAATTTTTTATTTAAATATTTATTTCATTTATATATTTTCCGATTATTTATGCTAATGATGTTTTAAATACACATTTCAAAATTAGTGTATTATATAAAATAGATACTTAAATTTTAAATATTGATTATTCAAATTGTTTTTTGTTAAACTTTTGATTTAAATATTATTCATATTATTTAGGTGTTAGACCAGCCATGGGTTACACCGAATACGATGATGACTCAGATTTTGATGTAGAACTCATACCAAATGACTACTCGACGTCTGAGTACGATGATGGTGATGCGGAAATTGATGATGAGGAAGAACAAGTGACACGACATGTGAGCGGTAGTATGCGTGTTGAAGGGACCAGTGTTGTGGACGTTGGTGCTTCGTCACGAGATTCGTATCATTGAGATTTCCCGCAGGCTGGAGTCCAACATACTGCATCGGGTCTCTATGAACCACCACAAAATAATATGTACGAAGCTAGATTGTTTAGTGGTGCGGAACACCAACATGGGTCATCGAGGCAATCTCATATTTCTCATTCGTTGAGTGCTTCATTTTTTACGGCGAAGCGGAACCAATATGGACGGACTCGTATGTCATACCATCGATTCATGCTTATTATGATCCCGACACTCTCACTCTCGCTGTTGGTTTTTGTTTTAGGACTAAAGTTGAATTAAATGATGCTATGACGAAGTTCTCTTTGAAGATAGCGAAACGAGAGTTTGTGGTACATCGGAGTAGCCGCACAGACTACGATGTTCGTTGTCGTTCTGCTCCAGATCATTTTCCTTGGAGAGTCCGTGCTTGATATAGTTCTCATGATTGTGAATGAGCAATAACTTCGTTCATAAACAACCACACTTGCATCGATAGAAGACGGAGATTGTTTTATCATATAAACATGACAAAAAATTAGATTGCAAGACAACTCGTTGCAGCGGTGTCAGCCAACCCTAAATTCAAGCCGGTTGATGCTCAATCAAACATCAATGCGTAGTGGGGCTTCCAAATACTTTATCCGAAAGCATGTTCAAGTGTCAAAAGAGCTATTGAGAAAGCGTTTGATTCATGGGATTCATCGACCATGGATCTTCCATGTTACTTACATGAAGTTCGAGATCAGAACCCTGGTACAGTCATTGAGTGGCGCCATGCGTTTAACTGTAACGAGCAACAACTTTTGCATTTTGTATTCTGGTCTTTCGGTCCATGTATCGATGGTTTCCGGTACTGCCGTCCTATTATATATGTTGACGGGACACACTTATACATGAGGTACAACTACAAATTACTAATTGCTGTGACAGTGGATGGAATGGAACATGTACTGCCACTTGCATTTAGGATTGTCGATGAAGAGAGTGGTGATGCTATAAGTTGGTTCTTGAAATTAGTTCAAGAACATGTGATACGTGAGAGACAAGACATTTGTTTGTTAACTGATCGGGGGGTTGGATTCCTTGCGGCTATGCAACGCCTTCCAGAATTTCAACCGCTTTTTGTGTTTCATCGATTCTACCTCCGACATGTTCGCAGCAACATGTTCGAGAAATTCAAGTGTAGAGGTCTTAAAGTCATGTGTTGTACAGCAGATAGTGCGCACTCCATCATCGAGTTCGATAGGATGATGGAGACAATTAAAAGACATAACATCGGTACGTTCAATTATTTAAACGCGACGATTCCAAAGGAAAAATGGACACTACCTCATGACGGGGGGAAAAGTTTATTCTAATCGTAGTTTGTAATATTTTTTAATTAAATTATCTTCATTTGACTGTTACTTTTTGTCATATGTACGACATGATGACAACAAATGTTTCTGAGTGTATAAATGCAGTATTCAAATATATATGTAATCTCTCAGTAACATGTATTGCGAATGTACTTAATTTTAACATATGTCGCACATTACTATTTGTGTTATTCTAATTTTATTTTTCAACAAATCCAAGTCATTTTTGAAAAATGCAAATAATATTTCGAGAGGTACTCTCATGAGGCTATAGACTTTCGTGCACGGCAAATCACATGGTCCGAGAAAGCAACAACAATCTTCAACAACGTTCAAAACGATGGAGTTGGCTTCAGTGCCGAGAAGTACGATAGACGAAGAATGATAGCTTCGGTTACGTCACGTGGACGTAGCATTGATGATGTCACCACCCACATTGTGGACATCTCTCATATGGAATGTTCATGTGGGTCGCGGACAATATTACGGATCCATTGTTCGCATGCACAAATGGTATAGTTTCTGAAGTTACACTTATATTTGGATTAAATTATCATATCAAACTAATTTAGTATTTTTGTAGGTATATATCATTTTTAACAGAGACCCAAGTGACTACGTCGATCAAACATATAGAGTTGACATCATTGATAATACATACATTTCACAATTTAATCTGACTCGTGACCCAGTTTACTCAATTCCCGTTATATCGTACTTCTGACTCGTGACATCATTGAGAATACAAACATGAAGGCGCCAACTCTATTCCCGTTATATTTTTCAATTGATCCCAAGATGGCTTCTGTTGAGGTATTCATCTTCTTCAACTTGGGATCAAGATTAGATAGATGATCTAAACCGCAGATTTAAGCATGCTGTTTTTTAATGTAGAAAGTTTGTTGTATCATGGATCTTGTAACTTATATAAACAAAGTTTGTGGGTATAAATCAATGAAAGTTTTTCATTCATTTGAAGCTTTTGGGTATTTTGTTATTGATCTTGGCCTGTAAAATTTAGTGATCTGATGATTTTGATTAGCAGGTTAAGACGATTCCAGTTGCATCTGAGCCTGAAGTGATCGCCGCCGATGAGCCTATAGCTGAGGAAGTAACTGAAGAGGCAGCACCAACAAAAGAAACAGAAATTCTAGATGTGGATGAAGTAACATAAGAGGCACTGGGACTACCGGAACAGTGCCTGAAATAGTGGGGCGATAAAATCTCAGAGAGAGCCTGAAATCATGTCATTCGATGCAACTTGGGATATTATCCAAACTCCGGAATAGTGTGAAAGTTTAACGGAGAAGACTATCCAATCTAGGATACTCATATACAAGCATATCTTTTAAGCTTTAAAATTGTGGGAAATGGTGGAAACAGATGCATAACTTGTTCTCCCTAATGAACCATCACTGCCTCAAATCACACGACATGAGGAGCTCTTGGCTACAAAAGGTCAGGCACGAGTTGTAATTATTGAGAATCGAAGGTTGGAAATACGAAGTCCAACTCCCATAACCTTATGAACACTTTACTTTACCTGACGTCGAAACGATCATCAAGACGGCGGTTTTCACTTCTCTCACTCAGTCAAGGGTAATAGTAATCATGCACTTCAGAGAATGAGAATTGGAAGATCATCATCACAGCGAAACGGAAGTAATCAAGTGTTTTTCACATATTTTCCCTTGACGAAGTACCTCAATATATAAAGCTCTCATGGTCAAAATAATAATTTCCACTATTATATCAAAATGATGAATTAGAGCTTCTCTTCGATTAAGTCTAATCTAATCGAAATAACCGAATAAGAGGTGGGATCGACCAGTAAAAATTCGAGTCTCATTTCCATCAATCAAAGTCCATAAACTCGGGTTTTTGAGTTATAATGAAGGTAGGTCCATAAAATATTCAAGATAATCAGACATACGAGATTGATCTCTTCAGATTCAACATTTATATTTTCGGGCTGAGATAAATCAATATCTCCAAAGGTTCTCGGTCTCACTTCAGCAAAAATAATATGGGATAAGCTGAAGTTGAATTTGAAGGTGATGAGTTACTTATGTTGGGGATTGAACACGTGTGCGAACAATCTCGATAGATTAAGTAGAACCCGAGAATTAAAGCAAAGAGAAAACAACGACACAAGAAATTAACGTGGAAACCCGGAAAGGGAAAAACCATGTGACCGGCGGAAACGACCAAATTCACTATCACTTGAGAAGATTACAACACACACACGAAGAGGAAAACTCGGAATACAAGAGTATTAAAGTACATAACAATGAACCCTAAGACCCATTTATATAGATGAGGTGGTTGAGATATTAAGGTAACAAACAAATATTCCTAATATTTGATTATATCTCTATATATGATTATTCATAATCAAATCATATATATACGTCCATATATACTGATTTGATATGATATTATTTCATTCAATATCTCTTTCCATAACTGCCGATATCTTTGACTAATGAGCCCTACAATATCTCAGTTCGGTATTCGACCGATTGCCTCCATCTCATATCTTCGGATCACGTGTCATCGGTCCTCTACCGATTGCTTCGGTCCTCTTTGTTACATTCGGTATTGCGTACTTCGGTCCTCAACCGATCGATACCAATACCGACCATCCCGTCTTCCATGTATGTCCCGATCGACCACATTGCCGATCGTTATCCAAATGTCACCGATCGATACCAATACTGATCTCCACACTTAACAACCTAAGGGACTACAAATCACAAAACTAGAAAAAAATCAGAAAGAAAACAAAGACAAGTTTTCACTTTGTACTCATTGTCAAAAAACATCTCACGTTACAAAATATTGCTGAAGAACATCAGATGATATTTGCAAAACTAGTAGACAAACAGGAACGCATTGAAAAATATGTTCAGAAAAAATTGAAACCATATTTGCCACTGAAAAAAATGATGAATACACTCAAAACTATCTATAAATCAAATTAAAGTAGAAACGGCAATAAACCCGGCCACCGGCCACCGCATTGGAGCGAACGAGAAAAGGAAGTCCAATTACGGGTTACGGCTGATCCTCCACCGGAAACACAGCGCCAGCGGCTTCTATGAAATTGCAGAGACGGGCTTATACTCAAAACCTGCGCATTTTCCCAATCACGCTAACTGCTTCGCTGGAGCACCCTATCGGCAAGCTTGGGATTCGAGTCCATGAAACAAGTGGCGGGTTTGGATAAAACCCGGACGATTCTAATAATTCATTAAATAAATCAGTAATAACAATTGATCAATTATTATAATAATCGACAATAATTAATCATAAATAAAGGATTACAATTTTCCAATTATATTATCTATCTATATATTAATTATTTTATTACAAAAAATGATTATCAAAGCATATGGAGAAAGGGAACAAAAATAACAGTGATTATAATCATCGCGTTGATCATAGATTATACAAAAATTAAAAAACAAGTCATAACTTAAAATAAACTTTGATGTTTGCGGAGAATTATTGAAATAAATAAAAATATGAGAGCAATCATACTACAATTAAATTATCAATTTTTTAAAATTTATAATATATCACTCTTATATGCAATCTCCTACTATTTGCAATAATATTGCCTTCAACCGGATCTTGAATAAATTATTATGTGATATCACTCAATTAAATCTATCTAACTCAATAATCAATGTGTGATAAATTCATTAATGACCCTTAAATTAAACCACATCGTAATTGCAAAATGAAATGAAATTACAATGTGTGAACATAAATGAACATGATCTTTATGAGATGATATCACATATTTAAATAATTGAATAAGTCATTATATGATATATTTATCACCTTATAAATCTAATTTCTATAATTAGATGAATTCAATAAATTGTAATAAGTGAATTTAGATAAATAAGAAGAAAATGATGACAAGACAAGGTAGTGTCTGCGTGCTAAGAGCCAATGGCTTTGGCTTTAAGAAAAGTCAGGTGATTGTCGTGATATTTGAGGTACGATGTCTCACTAACCTGCGACAAAGAATACTAAAATCTCTTCAAAAAAGTCCCCAAAATTGATGCTTTGTTTTCTCATTCTCCGGCATATAGTCAAGCAATGCCCTATGATCTATGTTTCGTTCGCCTTTATTTTTAATTTTTTCAAATTGACCACAACTTTCTAAGAATTATAACAGAGCAAGCTTTATGTGTTTCTATGTAATTTTGTTTAAACATAATTATATATGCAATGAGTGTAGAAATTCAGGATTCAATTAGTCGAGAGAGTGTCGTTTTGATCCAATTCATAAGAGAAGTAAATCAAATTGAAAAAGTTTCGACCAAACTAATTACCCATTATATCATTACATTTCTAAATTAGAACTTTATATTTCTACATCTTATATGGGACAATGTTTCAACACTCCCCCTCAAGTCGAACTGACCTTCGTCGGGTTAAGACTTGCTTCAATATACTTGGTAATGCTCGAATCATAGGTCGATCTATTTTTGTCGTCTAACCCCGATGCGTTTTTCTACCATAGTTTTTTTTATCTAAACCGGTACGAACCAGCCCGAAACCCATCATATAACTTCGATACCATGTAGAAATTCAGGATTCAATGGACCGAGAGAATGTCGGTTTGACCAGTTCATAAAAGAAGTGAATCACATCGAAAAAACTTCGGCCAATGCAATTACCATGATATCACTCCACTTATAAACTATAATTTTTTTATTTCAACATCCAATGTGGGGACAATGTTTCAATAATGAGCA
Source organism: Utricularia reniformis (assembly GCA_009725065.1). Lineage (NCBI taxonomy): Eukaryota > Viridiplantae > Streptophyta > Magnoliopsida > Lamiales > Lentibulariaceae > Utricularia > Utricularia reniformis. The sequence goes on from RWGZ01001398.1 coordinate 20,060, forward strand.
AGATTGGGAACGATCGATCAAATTGAACGCTTTTGATCAATTTTAGTTATAATTAACCAATTCACGATTTGGTACGTAATTGTTCAACCGATTAATAGATTAAAATAATCAATAATGTAATAATTCAATATTTTAATATAATATTCATCCTTTTTATTTTCACAAATTCTGAAATTTTAAACTATCAATTAATTATTTTTTAAATAATTCAATATATATATATATATATATATAATTTGATATTTATGAATTATTTTCATGAATTTTAGTATATTTTCAGTCATTATTCAAAAAATTCATAAAACAATAAAAAATAGAATGCTAATTGACAGTTTTGGGTAAGGAAAACCCTAATGTAAAGTGAAAACAAACTTATTTGTACCGTTAAACCAATAAACAGGTGGTTTCACAACTCTAGTAATGATATGTTAAATAATTAAATATATTCAAGTATCTTAATTAAATCAATTTAATTGGCTCATTTATTTATTGATCTATATTACCAATTGCAATTGCAAGTATGTACGGACGAGTGGGATATGGAGTGTGACCAGGATGGTCATTTTGCCGTGCATTTATTCCCGTTTTTATTTATTTTTTAATAAACTGTAATATAGTTTATTAATTTTCATCAATATTTTTGAACATTTTTGTGTCTTTTAACTCTCCATTAAAATTTTACTATTATTCATATATCATGTAATAGCAATATATTCATTGTTTAATATATAACATAGGAGTATAAATTTTGGAAATGACGTTTACTATTTGAAATTGATATATTTATCTTATTAAAATTTTAGTGTATGATGTATATACATGTTGATCATTTAAAAATAAAATAATAGTATATTTAAAGAGTAGGGATAATTGAGTCAATTCGAACACCCCATGTGGACCCATAATCGCTTTTCTTAATCAAGATTCAAGGGCTATGATTCATAGATTCCTATGTGGGTCCCACACGAATTGATGGTCCTATATCATGCCACGCCTACAAATTTATTGAATAATCCCAATTTGTTCATCGCCCCCATTGCCCACATGCCATGCCACGCCACGTCACATGGCCCCGTCCTTATCTCAACGTATCATGTTTGTTTTGAATTCAAAGAGTGGTTAGGTGTTATATCCAAATCCTGATTTTTTAATTGTACACAAAACATAAATTTAATTGCGATGTGATAATCGTTAAAAAATCACGATATCATCACAACTGTTAAAAACAGATCTAGCCTCATCGTGATTTTGAAAAAGACTAATTTACCCTTACTTCTATTAATTATAATATAATTATATTTATTATTATTATATATATAAGGGTATATTAATATTTTTACATAAATCATGATTATAATATCGTAATTTTATCAAACATATTTAAAAATTCACGATCATCATATCTAACCACACCTCACCGCACCTCATTATATCTCACGAGCAATTTTAAAAAGCTATATTAAACAAACTCATCATCTTCCTACAACCTTTTTTATTTATTTTTTTCCAATTTCAATAATATTTATTTATCAATATTTGGAAAGTTTTAGTGGAAAATACATTTTTTAGTTATGTTATTTATGATGCAAGCAATGAATTATGATACCATAAATAGTAATAATACTAACAATATTTTCGGTAGCATGGTTAAAGCATTGAGTGTTTTTGGCGCGCCTTGCATATTCATTTATTTAAAATTTATCAAAAACTTTAAATACAATTGATATTTTCAATTTATTATAGTTAAAATTTTAAATGTATTAATTTGATATTTTTAAAATATATTTATTATTTTATTATCTTAAATTGATACACCATATTTCTAAAATCATCACACCGTGTACCCTCACAAACCCAAACACACATACTAATCAATGTAACTTCTAAAAAATTGTTTAATATATACAATTCTTATAGATTAATTATTTGAATATTACATAGTGAAAATCACTATGTAATATGATCAAATGTTGTTAAAAATCAAATTAAATTTAATCCAAATCAATATGAATTGCCCCTGTTTACTCGTATATTTGCAATGGAGAAAATTACAAGCAGACATGGAAAAAGTTGAAAGCAACTTTATTTATAATATTAGACATATGGTACTGGGTGAGTAGTTTGTTGTGAATTATCAATTTCAAGGGCCCCATTGTGGGGACATCTCCACCGTCCAAATATTTTTTATAAGATTTTTCAACAGGTGTGTCTCTTACCCTTTCTCCACCCTTGAGTGTCTAATTCGATTGGGTGTTTAATTGGAGTCCATCTATGATTTTCTGGAATTGGTGAGGAGAGAGAATATAATGTTGGAGACATTCTATTTCCTTTATTTTTATTAAAAAATTAATTTTAAAATAATTATTAAATATGAATATTTATAATATATGTATATAATTATTTTATCGATAATATTATGGTTCTAAGGTATTTGATATGTAAAAAAATAAAATTTTAAAATTATAAATGTATGGATATTGTTGTATGGATGAGAGGAAAGTTATTTATAAAATTAAAAAATGATGATATGTATATAGAGAAAACTGATGTGGATGAGAGAATGAAGTTTACGAACGGACATGGTTGAAGATGGCCTTATATCATCACAATATGATTAATTTAAATATTACTTTAAGAGAATAATATTTATATTTATCATATAAGTGGAATATAAACTTGTATTTCATCATTTTAAATTATTATAATAATTGTGGAATTTAATTTTAAAAGAATTATACTGATCTGGTAATAAAGTAAGAGGAAGTGGTGGGGGAAGGCACGGGCACGGAGGATATTGATCCGACGTGGCAACAGCGAGCAGTGGGTCCCAGGTCACGAGGGAACCACTTTGCAAAGCTGTCATATGGGGACACTTGTACTAATTTTTTACTTTAAAAAAGTTACCTATTTATAATTATACTATTAAAATGGAAGAATACTCATTATATTAATTATTACAATAACTTAATCAATTTCACTATTTTATCATATATTAAAATTACAATCATAAATTAATGCAATTTAACATTACAATTATCATGATTTAATTATAGAATTTATTGATTAATTATATGTATACAATTGAGATTTGGTGTCAATATATAGTTCAATAGTTATCTTGTTATATTTAATTACAAATATATATGAATTTTAAATAAACTTATTACAAAATAAAATTAAAATTTTCTCTATAATAAGGAAAAAAAATTATTGTAAGATTCATAATTATAGTTCAAAATGTGTAGAAAAGCAAAATTGGAATTGGTCACTACCATGTGCCTTAACTTTTCAAAGTTCAGAACCAGTGGGTATGGGGTGAGATTGCTAAAATCTATTTTATCAATAATATTTAAATTAAAAATATTCCAAATTATACAAAATTTGAGACATAATTGTTTAAATAGGATATTAAATTATATTTGAAGTAATAATAAATTTTAACTATATGAAAATATTGACAAAGAACAATATATTTGCCAGTTGTTTTACGCCATTACCCCTATCAAAAGGACACATCTAATCAACATCATTGTAATATTTTACAAATTAATTTACCTTTTTTGTAATTACCTATAAGACTATGACTACAAATTGATAAGCACATGTCAAAAGCTACTAAGAATAGGTGTACAAAACAACAAACAAAACTATGCTTTCATTTTAATTAACACGAAATAATAATAATCATAAGAATAAAACAATCATCATTACCTCATTTAATATAAATTAATAAAACCTTTAAAATGATAATTTATATCAACATTTAATTATGAGTAAATATAGCAGTTTAAGAGTTAAATAACTATAAATATGATATAATTATAAATTATAGTATTTTTGGCAATTTGATCTACCAAAATCAAATAAAATTGATTTGAAAGTAAGATCTTTGTATATCACCGTATATAATATAAAGTTCAAAAAATGATATTTGCTGCATTATGTAAATAATAGTATTAGTATTTACATTTTTACATATGCTCGAATTCTATATATAAAAAAGTAATAGGCCCCCATGTCTCATTTGGTTAATATTTAAATTTACAAGTTGTGAAAAAGCTTATGAAAATTCTTGTATAAATAACCCCTTCATGTTCTTCATTTCAAGCCACCACATCGTTTATTTTCTCTTCATTAATTTTATTATATTTTTCAATTGATCCCAAGATGGCTTCTGTTGAGGTATTCATCTTCTTCAACTCGGGATCAAGATTAGATAGATGATCTAAACCGTAGATTTAAGCATGCTGTTTTTTAATGTAGAAAGCTTGCTGTATCATGGATCTTGTAACTTATATAAACAAAGTTTGTGGTTATAAATCATTGAAAGTTTTTTATTCATTTGAAGCTTTTGGGTATTTATGTTATTGATCTTGGCCTGTAAAATTTAGTGATCTGATGATTTGTAAAGTGGGATCTTTTTTGTGATGGATCTATGATTTTGATTACCAGGTTGAGACGATTCCGGTTGCATCTGAGCCTGAAGTGATCCCCGCCGATGAGCCTGTAGCTGAGGAGACACCGGCCGAGGAAGTAACTGAAGAGGCAGCACCAGCAGAAGAAACAGAAACTCCAGCTGAGGAAGTTGCCGATGAAACTCCCACGGATGTTGTAACGGAGCCAGCTGCCGCTGAAGAAGAAACTCCTGCAGTGGAAGAAACAACAGAAGAACCAGCCGCCGCGGAGGAAACGGAAACGCCGGCTGAGGAAACTCCAGCGGCCGAAGAAGCAGCAGTTGAAGAAGAAACACCTGCAGTGGAGGAGACACCTTCAGAGGAAGTAACAGAAGAACCAGCCGCTGCAGAGGAAGCAGTAGTTGAAGAAGAAACGCCTGCAGTTGAGGAGACACCTGCAGAGGAAGTAACAGAAGCCCCAATCGCCGCAGAGGAAGCAGTAGCTGAAGAAACGGCGGCGGAGTAAAGAAGGTAAAAGGGAATGAAGAATTCAAATCTACGGTGAAATCGAATCAGCGGTTGGTATATTTTATTTTTAATTTTGCTGGATATTATTATTATAAAGTATAATAAGTTTGTATGAGTCGTCGTGTCGTTTTGTTTTCATGATTTGGTAAGTCTTTGCACTGCATTTGCTTTGTTCTTGTTATTGTTCTTGTCCGCTGATTTTGATGCTTTGTCTGTTTGCATTTGCAATGGAGAGTGATTAGTCACAATGCTCTTTATTCTAATAATATATCATCTTTGTATATTGTGTTTATTTTTTAATAATATTATTATTTTATAATCTATATTTGAATTATAAAATATAGTTAGTAGTATAAGTGAAAGAGTTAAATATCAGAAACTTCATATATTGACATGTACCTAATATATAATATATTTTATGAAATAAATGATTGCTTATATTAGTTATTTATGTATAATTTATAAATAGAACATGTATTTTGTATTTACTATACAATTACTTAGTGGACCCCATTTATGAGTTTATTAACAAGGCCCATAATAAGCTTATTTGTCCATCTGATCTTCGGCCATTCCCAATTTCGCATCCAACGGCCCAAAACTCATGTGTAATCAACGATTGTCATTATCCTATGATTGGTTACCAGGTCATGGGCCCAGAATAATGGGATAAATACAAAATCTATTTTTGTTAACTAATAATATTTTATTGATATTAAAATAACATATATAATCTAAGTAAATCAAGTTAAATAAGTAAATATTTCGGTTTTTTTAAAATAGAAAACATAGAGATAACATTAAACATCAACAGTTCACAAGTAAAATACCAAATTCTAAATGAGAAATCACATTCAAACATTAAGTTATATAAAATTGCAAATAAATTATTGTATTTTTAAATTAATTCCTAAGCCATAAGTCAACTAGCCGAAACATCTATTACCTATTCGGTGCCACCAATTTTGTTTTGACACGAGAATAATACGCGGTATGATGATGTCGTTATCTGTCATGCTGACATCATTATTACTAATATAAATTACAAAACACATAACTTTAATGAAAAAGGTTCATACCTTTTATCACGCGGTTTAAAAAGATACGCCACGTTTTTCTTATTTCAATAATAATTAAAAAAATTGCATACAGACATATACAGAAAGCGTCTAGTAAATAATTACATATATGTTCTAATTAATTGTTTATAAATCTTATAATTATAAAGTACAGATTACTAATAATATTGTAAAATCATCATTTAAAAATGTAAATCACATCATTCATAAATAAAACTATTTTTAATATTAATATGGTTAAATATTTTTTTAATGGACTAATAAATAATTATTCATAAAAGATAATTTGAATTACCACCCAGTCAACGACTCAACATAGACGATAAAACCAACTGCTTTGTCCGCACCGCACTTCATCTTCTTCACCAGCTCCACACCAAAAACACGCACTTTTTTTGCAGTACTTATATTTCTTCCTTTCTTTCATTCTTGTCGAATTTCAGCAGCCAGAAGACATGGAGATTCTTCTCTTTATCCCGATTGCGTTTTATCTTCTTATCTCTACCGCTCATGGCCAGTCCTGCGCCGGCTACACCCTTTCCGGTAACGGGGTTTTCCCTTCCTGTATAGATCTTCCATATTTGAATTCATTTCTCCATTGGAATTACGATGCATCGATGAATTCCGTGAGAATTGCGTACCGTCATAGTGATGCATCCCCCAATCGTTGGACGGCGTGGGCTTTAAATCCCACCGGAACGGGGATGGTCGGTGCTCAGGCTCTGGTTGCGTTCCAGCAATCCGACGGAACCATGACGGTTTATCCGTCCCCGATTTCCAGTTCGCAACCGATGTTGCAGCAAGGGGATTTAAGTTTTCCGGTATCAGGTTTAACGGCGAGTTTTACTGGGAATGAAATGATCATTTTCGCTACTTTAGGACTCAGTAATCGCAATTTCACCACCGTGAATCAACTCTGGCAAGAAGGTCCACTTTCCGGCGGCTTTCCCGCTGCTCACCCTCAATTTGGACCCAACATGCAATCCATGGGAACCGTTAATTTCCAATCCGGGATTACAACTAACGGCGGCGGAGCTTCCAACTCCAGACAAAGGGAAAGAAATGTAAGATATACCTTTCCCTCCATGGCTACCGACCTCGAGTTCTGATTAATCTTAACCCACTTTTTCAGATCCATGGGATTCTCAACGCAGTAAGCTGGGGAACTTTAATCCCCATCGGAGCTATAATCGCAAGATACCTAAGAGTCTTCGATTCCGCAGTTCCAGCGTGGTACTACCTCCATATCTCATGTCAAATCACCGGTTACATCATCGGAGTTTCCGGCTGGGCCACTGGCCTCCACCTTGGCTCCCAATCCCCCGGCATAACCTTTACCGCCCATCGAGCCATCGGTATAACCATCTTCATCCTAGCAACAATTCAGGTAATTAATCAATCCCCTATAAATTCGACTTCGAACTGCAATCACGATGATTATCTTCTTGATCACAGCTTTCTGCTCTGCTTCTAAGACCCAAAAAGGATCACAAGTACAGGCTGTACTGGAACATCTACCATCATTCTGTAGGATACACTATAATCCTTCTAAGCATCATCAACATTTTCAAAGGATTCAATATTCTGAACCCAGAGCAACAATGGAGAAGAGGATACATAGCAGTTATTGTAATTCTAGCCATTGTTGCTGCTATTCTTGAAGTTTACACTTGGATTTTTGTCTTGAGGAGGAAGAAGGAGAAATCAGGGCAGCAACAGATTGGGAATACGGCGATGAATCAAAATGGGTACAATGGATTCAGAGTATGAAGGAGATAGTGTTGCTTTTTATGATCACTGCTTTGTTCTTGCTGCTTCTTGTCTGAGGTTACCATGTTCTGACAGTAGTTTCAGAGGCTTGTTTTGTAGTAGAGATTTTGTTGTACATATTTGTTCCTAGTATGTATTTTGCTTGTCTTACTGAATCATATTATGTTACAGCATTATTTCCAAAAATCAAATGTATAAAAGTAAAAAAATAATTATAATATTTGAATTATTTAATAAATTGAAAATGATATTATTAGTGGTTAAAGATAGAACGAATCCACATTATAATAAAATAATTTATTGCCATTTTAGTAGATTTCTTTATTCAAAGTTTAAAGCAGAAACACATTTTCTTAAGATGCTTAGAAAGTTGATTTCTTGTTCAAAAGAGGGGGCATCCTTGAATTTGAATTCCTGGGGCAGTAGGGCAATGGGCCAACGGACAATGATCATCGGCGCTCAATCCCCACCATTTAGGTCCTACAATTCCGGGATTCTGCAACGTGAAGTAGCAAATTGTTGCAAGAAAACCCACCCCTGCATCAAGTCCCGCCGATAGAATGTAATTGTGTCTTGCCCACCATCCTTTGTATCTTCTATATACGTAGAAATTGAAGAACAATCCCAGAGCAAACCAGCTGTTGTAATTCACTGGTTTTGCCGCAGGTAGTTGCCCACCTCCAGTGATCAAAATCGGCATATTCACCAGGGGTATCCATTTCTTTTCTGGGAATTTTTTCGCTAACAACCAAACTGGTATCGGGGCTAGGAACCCTAAAATGAAGAAGTAATTCATTTTTGGATACAGCCCCAGGCTTCCGAATACACGGAGAGGGCCAACAACACCCCAGATTATGGATGCGTTGTAAAAGACAGTATCCCATGGACAAGTCCAGGGACTTCCTTCGGGAAGTTTTTCTGGATCGCAGATGTTTTCAACTGTTGTTAGAAGCCACCATGCCGCGCCAAAGCATACCATGTTTGAAATCAGTGTTCCTGTTAACTTTTTTTCAGTGTATTCTTATGTTAGTGTAGCTGATTTTGATGAACTATATGTGAATTCAGATTTGAGTTACCTGAACAATGAACATCGATTTTGGTGGGACTTTCATGTAATGGCCGAGCTTGAAATCACTTAGAAAGTGCAGTGCTTGTACCATGCTTAATGTGCTATAGGTTTTGAAGGTAACATTTGCTAGAGGCTTCCCAGGGTATATGAAGCCCAAGATCATCTCTGAGATGACATTCAAACCTGGTCCCTGCAAACCAGAAGATCAGTAAGGGTCCAAATAATCCAAGATCGTGAAAGGGGAATGAAATGGTTGTAGAACCTGGTTTGTGGTAGCATTGATAACTCCAATGGGAAGAGTGAAGATGAAAGCCAACGCCATGGCCATGAGGACACCCCAGAAAGGAAGCTGTAATTGTCTACCGAACCCTTCGCAGGCAAACAAAGACAATCCTGTTACCAAAATGAGTAAGCTGTAAAACCACCATTGCGGAACAGGTTCGTAGTTCTTCTTCATCAATCTCGAATGAACATCTCCAAAATTATCTCTTAGTGAAGCTTGTGTCTGTTGCCAGATTTCCCTGAAATAGAATTTCATTACAATGATACTGAAAAGAAGTAGAATTTATATGCTTTACCTTCCATGGAAAAGAGCCACATGTGAGAGTGTAGCAGCCAGAGTTGCGAAGCTTAAGCCATATGTGAAAGCAAACAGCACGCTGAGATTAAGTTTGCTGTAAGAATTATATGCTTCAAGGTTGATTTGAAATGTTTTCTTTTCAAGAATTGATGATATGTTATATCGATGTCCATATGAATCGTATACATTTGCCGTCACGACAGGGAACTTCCGAGCATTGAATAAGTTGTTCCAATAAGCAAGTGGCATCAAAACATAGAGAAAAAGTATGTAGCCAACCAACATGTTGAAGATTGCAAAAGCAGGAGTTGCCAAGGGGCTACCAAGGAAGCTAGCAGCAGTAGACCAATCGAATGCGAATGCCCCGATTCCGAATCCATGTATTCCTGAGCCTAATATTTGAGCTGTTACTGAATCTTTCCATATCCAGCAAACAAAAGAAAGGGCTGTGATAGTTGGAAACAGGTAATTTGGGATTATGTAATATGAGAAGCTGCAAATAAAGACAATAGTGAAGAATTGCAGCCTTGTGACTCCCCTTTTACGCCTAACTTCTTTTTCATGTAATGCTCTGAACAGAGAAACTTGGATAAGATTTGAAGGCCACCACATATATGGAGATTCAACTAGAAATTTTCTAAAAAGACCAGCCCAGCCATACCCCAACAGCTGATGAACACAGGTTTGGAATCTTTCAGCTATAGAAAACATGTAAAATGGAAGAAAACAGAGATTTTTGCTTTGAATTTTGATATTATTACCTGTGTGGTATTTGTAAGGAGGATTGCGACAACCGGGCTCAAGGGGCGATGATAAAATGCTTTCATGATGCTAAGAATACCAACGGCATACGAAGTATTCGCACCAACACTAGCAAACATGGTGATTAAGCAATGCTCCTTCATATTAAAAGGCCCTGGATTTAAGGAGAATGTCCATTTTGTGCCAAGTAAATGGTATTTTTTCTTTGGTAAAGATGCAGCCATGAACTTCCCAATTGGGAGCACCAAAATCTGAGCAGAAACTGATGATATGTACAGTGCATTCTCCCTGTATGAGAAGAACTGATCCAGAAAAGCTAACACCCCACATGATATCACACCTAATAGCCATGTTCGAAATGTTAAACAAGGGAGCGTTGGATCGTCATAAGGCAGCACCGTCAACCGGACTTCCTCTATCGGAGAATCATTGGTATCATCTGCAGAAAAGAAACTCAGATCAAACCAGAAAAAAAACACCAATAACTAGGTACCTTACAACCTTATAATCCTCAGTTCTCACCTTCAGTTTTCCTCACAGGTTCTACTGGTTTGGAGTCAAGAGGAAAAGTTTTGCTCTCAGAAAGCTCCATTGTTGCAGAAACCACTAAAGGTTAGTTAGCTTTCTCTGAGAATCAGTAAAAAATGTGCTTGTTTTTGTTTATTCCCATACAATGCAAAGCAAGCAACCTGAGCTCATCATCTGAATAAATATAACTGATGTCAAGAACAGTAAGTCCAAATCTACAGTTAAAAGAGAATTTGTGTTTTGTCTTTAATTAGAACACCAGAATGGACCGATATCAGTCAAAGCTTTTGTCTTTTGACATGACTTACGATATAAGTATGTTACTGGGATTAGCTTATTCATGTTACAAAATAAACTTTCATCCCATAAGATAGAGGCTGGCACAAATTTGTCTCAAGGGAAATAAAACAGGGCTCACTGTTTCACAGAGGTTTAAACTCTCTGAACTAAAACGCACCGCAGCAACTTCAATCAATTGTAATTCAATACTTTCCTTCACCTTGATTATCAAATGATCATTTTATATGGACTTCTTTAAGAAACTATAACTTACAATTATGAATTATTGCAACTGGACAAGCCTAGAATCACACTTGAAGTTTTGTACTGAATAGAATTTAAATCTGTCTCTTTCCTGCATCACTAGAATGGGATTTTAGTCAAATGTGTTGAAAAAGGATGTGATACTCTTTACTCCTAAATTTATTTAAATTTGTAGATTTGGATTTTTCAATCACAATGTAAAAAATACTCAGATTTTGATAGTCTAGTGAGATTTTTATGGAAAATTATTAGTTGTTTTAGTATTTATTGATCAAGAATAACATAACGTTATTCTCTCAATCCAAGCTTACAAAAGAGCTAAATCGATGAGTTCATGATCATATCATAATATGCATGAAACCATTCATGGAGGAGTATTACTCCAGTTTGCAAACGAACCGAATTGAACCTTAAGTTGCTTGAGTTCAAGGAGTATTAGTTCAGTTTTAGGTTTGAGTTTGGTTCATAACGAATTAAGTTCTGTTTGAGTTCAAAACCCCAAGGCATCAGTAGTTTTAGTTTCCGTTTGATTGAGATTTGAGTTCGACTCGAATTCGAGTGTGTTTGAATTTTTGGGCCATCATTATCGTTAGTCGTCCAATCCGGTGAGGATTTTTTAAAATTGGTGAGGAAAGAGAGTGTCCAAGCCCGGATATTCTCTTTCCTCAATTTTTATTTAAAAAAATATTAAAAAGTAATTTTAAAAAAAATTATAAAATATAAATATTTATAATATATTTATATAAAATTCTTATCCATAATATTATAATTCTAATATATTTGATGTGTAAAAAAATAAATTTAAAAATTATAAGTGCCCGGACATTATTGTAGGGATGAGATGAAAATTATTTATAAAATTAAAGAATATTGATATGTACATAGAGAAAACTGATGTGGAGAAAAGAATGAAATTTTCGGACGGACATAGTTGAGTATGACCTAATAAGCTTCTTTGGGAAACACCTCGGCCAAGGATTCTTTGGGAGACTCCACTGAAAATCCAGCCCAGCCAACCAAGCAACCCCAAAGACACTTTACAAATGAACAAAGTGTTATTTTAATCCTATTAGTTAAGCTACGTTCTTAAAGCGATAAAAATGATACCAGATTTATAGTGGTATCCGATCACGTCGTCTTAGTTAAGACACGATCGTATCGGCAATCCACTTTCCAACACCCTGCAATTTATTCACTATTTCAGTTGCAATGTTCAACAAAAACAGAACACAGAACCAATTAAAACACAGAATACAAATATTCACAGGAAATTAAAGCTATGGTATAGTAACAGAACACCATCAGTGTACTGGACTTCTTAATCACTAAGAAGTCAGTAACGTAAACCTGCAGTTTTCAACCAGATCGTTAGTTAACACAGCAGTTTCAGAATATACGTTTTGAGGCCTTAACAGTGGACAGAAACTGTAGGCAGTTCTTATCACACAAGCCAAACGTATTTACAAAGATCTACGTAATGTTTTAAGGCTTCAGTACGTATCTTGGTCACTGGTTTCCAGGAACTCAGATCTATACAGATGTGGCTTGAAAACACTTACGTTGACACAAGTCTTTAAGAAACCCAAAGGTTTTCTCAAAGACGTAACCCAAAACACTAAGTAATCTCACAATAAGTGCTTAGAACCAACAGTTTAGGCTAGAAGCAGAGCGTATAATACAGAATGTAAGTACTGAACGTAAATGCAGAACGTAGAGTGCAATATGTAAATGCGTTCTTTAACCAAGTCACACAGTTCCTCAGATCGTCAAGGATCTGTCTGAAACTCAGACTATCAGGCCAAGAACGTTGAGAAAATCCACAGATTTTCTCAAGAACGTAAAGAAGACGTTGTAAGTTTTTGAAAAAGTGTAAAACTCTTTTAAAACTTAACACATCGCAGTATCGTTACAGATCTAAGCAAAGAAAGCGAAAGCAAGAGCACTAACGCAAGCAAGAACAGAGCAATAAGAAAGAACAGAACGATAAAGCAAGAACAGAAAGATAAAGCAAGAACAGCTAGAGAGCAAAGCGCAGAAACAGAAATGCGGAAATGAAAAAGTGAGACATTTCTGAAGCAGCGTAGTTTATATAGTACAGGTCAAGCCCAAGAACAGAACGAAGATTCTAGTAGACCCAGCGGCCCACTATCAAGGTCAGTTTTGCACAACCTACAACATACGAGGCCCAACGAAAATATATAAAGCCAAGCCCATTAGTGAATCAAAGCCCACAACATACACAACCCAAAAGATTTCATAGCCCACATGCTAGGCCCAATAAACGTGTATAAAGGCCGTTAACGAAAGCCCATTAACGAAACAAAGCAACGATATTACCGAGATTAGTCAAACTTCAACACAAAGGACGAAAACAGACATCGGATTTAATGAGGTTCGATCAACCGAAGTTTAGGATCAATAGGAGATAGACATAACCTGTGTAGAATGTGTTAGGATCATTGCAGCCACAGGGCTTAAAGGGCGCTTGTAAAACGCTTTCATTATCGTAAAATGAGTTAAGATGATGAGATCGTTAAAGATACAATTTTGAAACCTTATTTGGTGAGTGGAATTTAAAAAATGGACCAGGAACATGCAAAGCCTAAAACGACAACACAACACCAACCAGACAAAATTGTCCCAATGTCGCCCATACTTTTATACTTCCTTCCTTTTAATCTTTTCAATAATATTACTTGCTCTCTCTCCCCCACCCTATCCTTTCCACTTTTGTGTGCTATCTCATTTTAGTGATTTATGTCCACGTTTCAATCTCTCTTAAATGTATCTGTTCCATTATTTATTTAAACTGATATGCATTGAAGATTTTTATAATGATTAGTGATTCCAATAGATTGAAAGAAGAAATATAACTGGTTCATTTGCTTTTCGTCAGTTTGACCGCTGGAGAGACCTAGTTGAGAATTTTGTATATTTTTCCTCATTAAAGTCCTGGATTCCTTCAGTTTTGATTGCTTTAATTGCAGCAGCATCTCATTTGATTGCTTTTCATTCACTCTTCTGCACTAGTTAGTTGCTGCTGCCACAAACTTTTTGTTGGATTTGAAGCTAAACCAAGATGATCATGTGACCGCAATAAAGGTTCTTTCTTTTCTCATTATTTCATATGGGTTTTGAGAATTTGGATCTGCGGTGTTCCTTTTTTCTGTTTTGATCGTGATTTGAATCTTCACAAGCCATCATAAAAAAATTGTTGCATTTTTTCAGAAGCTGACTTAGTATCAATAGCTACTTGTATCAGTGGTCCTTGATTCCCAGGTTAAATGATTTTCATTTTCAACGGAGACCAGTTCTCTCCTTTTCAGGATTTCTGTAAGTAGTTTTGGATTTTTGTTCAGTTAAATTATATCTCTTTGAGAGGGGAAGAAAAGTTATCCTTTTTAATGCTTTTCATGGAACCACTCTCCTCTTTTGTTGATATCTCCCTTTTCCTGAAGTTTTTTGCAGCTTTGTGTTTGAGCTAGCTTTTGAGTGAGATTTATGCTCTCTCTCTTTAATAAACTTGGAGTTTTTTTGCTGCTTAACTTTACTTTAGATCTTGCTCTCGAACATAAGAAAATCTCTAGTTTTGTTCTTGAATTATCATTATGGATGTGATTCGGATCAGGAGACGAAAACTTTAGCCTTGAGGCTGCAGTGTTTTTTGGTGATGGTTACTTCAAAGATTGCCTCTTGAGCTACATCATAATGCTGTAAACAAGCTAAAGATGGGTAGTCGGGATCCGGAGAAAGCGGTTACAGGAGCAACATCAGAGTTGTCGTCTAAATCGGAGCCATTGATAACTAGAGGTCTTGATCCAGTAAAGAAAACTTGTAATTCTAGCACTACGAAGAACGTTACGGTTTCTGCAAAGGCAACGGATGAAGGGGTTCGTATACAAAAAGGCGGTGAAGGTGTGAAATTAGGGGAGCTTTGGAGTACATGTAGAGGGAGCACAGGAAGTGATGTTAGTGAGGAAAGCACAAGCAGCAGCTTCAGTACTAGTGTAAACAAACCACATAAAGCGAATGATACGAGATGGGAAGCAATACAAGCTATTCGATCCCGATATGGTGTGCTCGGATTGAACCATTTCAGGCTGTTGAAAAGAATAGGCTGTGGAGATATTGGAAGTGTTTATGTAGCTGAGCTTAGTGGAACTTCTTGTTACTTTGCTATGAAGGTTATGGATAAGGCTTCTCTTGCTACTCGTAAAAAGCTTCTTCGTGCACAGACGGAACGAGAGATACTTCAATCACTTGATCATCCGTTTCTCCCTACGCTTTATGGTTGCTTCGAAACAGATAAATTTTCGTGTTTGGTTATGGAGTTTTGTCCTGGTGGAGATCTTCATACTGTTAGACAGAGACAACCAGGGAAATATTTCCATGAACAAGCTGTGAAGTAAGCTTATCTTCTTAGTATATATGTTCAAAAAAACGGAAACAAAAAGTGTTCGTTTTATTGTGCAGATTTTATGTTGCTGAGGTGCTTCTTTCTCTGGAGTACCTTCATATGCTTGGTGTTGTCTATCGTGATCTAAAGCCGGAAAATGTTCTCGTTCGAGACGATGGTCATATAATGCTATCCGATTTCGACCTCTCCCTACGATGTGCTGTTTCTCCAACTCTTGTGAAAACTCAGACACTTGATTCTGATTCCCACCGCAAATCTTCGATGTATTTTGTTCAATCCGCCTGCATCGAGCCATCGTGTGTCGCTCCAACGACATGCTTTTCGTCCGGTATTTTCTCGTCTAAACCAAAGAAAGAAAAGCTTGATATTGGCAACCAAGTCACACCATTGCCTGAGCTGATTGCTGAACCGAACGATGCAAGATCGATGTCTTTCGTCGGTACACACGAGTATCTTGCACCTGAGATTATCAAAGGTGAAGGCCATGGCAGTGCAGTAGACTGGTGGACATTTGGGATCTTTCTCTACGAGCTTTTTTTTGGAAAAACTCCATTCAAAGGATCGAGTAACAGAGCTACCTTGTTCAATGTCGTGGGACAGCCACTACGTTTCCCGGAATCACCTGTAGTGAGCTTCGCTGCACGGGATCTGATCCGTGGATTGCTTGTGAAAGAGCCGCATCATCGTCTAGCATTCAAAAGAGGTGCAACAGAGATAAAACAACACCCTTTCTTTGAAGGTGTGAATTGGGCCCTGATTCGTTGTGCCACACCACCGGAGGTTCCAAAACCGATCGACTTTGATCGTATAACGACTCCTATTGCGCAACCTGCAATGGATAAACAGCAGAAAGCTGAAGGATATTTGGAGTTTGACTTCTTCTAGTTGAAAGAAAGGTAACTCTGCATCTGTTTCTGCTTTTGATTTGGATTTGTATCTATGCATTCTGAAGATGAACATATTTTGGAACCGATCGGTATACATGAAGCTGTATCTTAGCCGGATTCATTGAATTGAACCGATTTTCAGTCTATGCTACATGAACAACCTTCGGTTCAAACAAAAAAACGAAGCTACAACGAGTTAACGAATTATAAGATTTGTCTGAATGTAAGATTGATTCGTACCGAATCGGCTTTCGTTTGTTTTGGAACTGAATGAAGCCAGTCTCTTTGGGTGTTCCCACTCATCACAAGCAGTGAGCCGTGCTTTAAAACAAAGGCATGATGATTGTTGTTGCTGCTGCTGAGTTTTCTTGATCTTTTCTTATGAGGTTCACCTTCATCACTTCTACATGATTTTGCTGCAAAACAAGAACCATAAATCATGTTGTTTCGATAACATACACACCGAAAAGTCTTTATCCGATTCATCAACACAAATATAACGATACAAAGTTCCGAAATCCGGTAAGATAAGTAGCATTCGTTGTGCACTTGAGTTTCAAATCAAAGTTTAGTTCATATAAACATGAAAACATGTAAAGTTTTTTAACTGTAAATGCAGACGAATAAAGCATAAAACTTACAGGGTTTCATCTTCAACAGGAAATCACGTTCACAGCCAAATGAAATGGAAGCAATCTGGGGAGTTTGCCCGTAGAGCTTCTCGTCATCAGCATGCCAGCCAACGTAATCATTTCCTTGGACATATCTATTTAGAAGCAAGCTATTGAAGTTGGTTTCTGGAAGCTCTTTATGGACCTAAACTTCATTATTTTATTAACAAAAAGATATTCAGAATCAATTCACTTATGGATTGGTGAAAAATGAGCATAAACACACCAAATCCAAAATTTCCTTGAGAGGTGGAAAGTCTTCCCAAGAGTAAGCATGAGGCTTATAGCCACTGTAAACGAGCTGTGGCAATCCTTGACTTGCAATGTAACATGTGTCTCTTGGCTATAAGTAGAACAAAATACGTTAGTATCCCAGTATCCCATTACGATTTGTGAGAAATGAACCTGGATATGGGATTTTGCAAAAACACGGATTGTGGGTCGTGTCCAAGGGATGTTCTTGTTGAGGTAATCGAAATATTTCCATGAATCTTCGTACGATATGAAGCGCGGAATATGGAGAACATGGCTTCCACCGCCCAAATCGACGATCAACGCCTTTTTTTGTGAATCCGAGGCAGCAACTCCCTTATCCGGGTCAACAATCGAATCCATTCCTCTCGTCAACCTCAAAGGTCCGCACGCCATATCAACACGATGTGGTGTTCATTGCTCTAATCGCATAAAGTTTTATGCGAAATTCATTGCTCTAATCGATGGGTAATGTCGCTTCCAAAAAAATGGTGAAGTTTTATGTTGGGCCTAAGTCAACAGTACCACTGGCCCAACAAAATCCTCCATTTTTGTCCACTTCTGCTCTGGATTATTGAAGTATTGGTTTCTTATCAATGACTGATTAATTTAGGAAGTTTTGGTGGTATTCTACCTTTTCCTTCACCGTTCGTCGTCTTCAAGCTATTGCCCTCGCCGTAAGTTGGTGAAACTCGATCTCGCATAATAATCACTGTGTTATTGTTTTTTGAATGATTTGATATTGGCTTTATGTTTCTCCGGTATTCCGTCAAATGGTTGTAGGGTTATTTTGTGTTCTTCACTTGCTTACTTGTATACGATTTTCAACTTTATTCAGCTTGAACCATCTAAATTCTCTTGTTATTTTAGGTTCTCGCCAATGTACAATGGATTGTGTGCTTTACGTAAATGGACTACTCCGCCGATATGGACTCCGGTCTCCGGGAAATGTGTTCTGGGAGCCAAATGTGCCAGAAGAGTTATGGATAGCGTCCCAATTTCTTGCAGCGTAAGGCAATTGAACTCAGTTTCTAATGGAGAAACTGTAATTGCAACTGATGGAAACTATGGGCATAAGGAAGTTATAAGCATTACTCCAAGGCTCTATGATTACATTTTGGCTAATGTTAGAGAATCAAAGGTTTTTAATTTGTTAATTTGTGTTACTCTGCCAAAGCTCAGGAGAACTTAATGAATTTACATTTCAGATACTGCGTGATCTTAGAGAGGAAACCGCGACTAGATCCGGTAGTAAAATGCAGGTACTTATGAGTTTCTTGTAATGCCTTCCAAAAGTGATTTTTGCTGAAGTTGGTACATTTATTATGTAGACTTCCCCAGATCAAGCCCAGCTTCTTGCCATGCTTGTTCAAATTCTTGGAGGTAAAAGGTGTATTGAAGTTGGCGTCTATACTGTATGTATCTTTACAAGCATTTGAAATATTTCTCTGATCTTTCAGAAGTTTTTTTGGTTATTATTCAGGGTTATTCATCTCTTGCGGTTGCATCGGTTCTTCCTGAAGGAGGTGTTCTGGTGGCATGTGAGAATGATGCAAAATCATTGGAAGTTGCACAGAAATATTTTGAACTTGCGGGTGTTTCTTGTAAGGTATTTTCATAGAATTGATGATGGTGTTTTCCTTTAGAATGATGGGATCATGACTAGATGTGTGAAGAGGATCAGGAGAATCTTTCTTTTTTTGCGAATTTGATTTTGAAAGGAAAAATTAGCACTTAGCAGAGCATGGACTAATTCTTTCTGTGATTTAGGTTAATATAAGACTTGGCTTGGCTGCAGAAACCTTGAAATCTATGATTCATGATGGTGAAACCAGCAGGTACATCTTCGCCATATTTAATTTTCGAATGCTTAATCTGCGACTATGTGTAATTCATGACTCCATATTCAATCTTTGAATGCTGAATCTCCAATTATGTGTACTTTTGACTCCCTATTTAAATTTCAAATGCTTAATCTCCGACTATGTGTAACTCGTGACTATATTCAGTTTTTGTATGGTGAATCTCCAAATATGTGTACTTTTGACTACCTATTTAAATTTCAAATGCTTAATGTCATCACTATGTATAACTCATGACTCCATATTCAATTTTTGAATGCTTAATCTCCGATAATGTGTACTCGTGACTCCATATTCAATTTTCGAATGCTTAATCTCCAAATATGTCTACTCGTGACTCCATATTTATATTTGGAATACTAATATCCAACTATGTGTAGCTCGTGACTCCATGTTAAATTTTTGATTGCTTAATATCCGAATATGAGTACTCGTGACTCCATATTTATATTTTGAATGCTTAATCTCTGACTCTTTGTAGCTCGTGACTTTCATATTCAATTTTTGAATGCTTAATCTCCGAATGTGCGTACTTTTGACTCCATATTTAAATTTCGAATGCTTAAACTCCGACTATGTGTAACTCGTCAATCCCATCTTCTGTTTTGACTTGAAATCCCTCTTTATTTGTGTTCATTCAGCTATGATTTTGCATTTGTGGATGCTGACAAGAAAATGTACCAAGATTATTTCGAGTTGCTGCTTCAACTGGTTAGAAGAATTATGCCCCTTTCCTAGACTCATTTTTTCAGTGAATAGTTATGTTCGGTTAATACAGGTTAGAGTTGGAGGCGTTATAGTTTTCGACAATGTGCTATGGCATGGAAGAGTTGCTGATCCACTGGTAAATGATCCGAAAACGGTTAGTATTCGTAAGTTCAACGAGAGTCTAAAGGTTGATAAGCGCGTAAGCATTAGCATGGTATGTATTCATCCTTCCATCCATTTACTTCGTGCGAGATTTTATTGTAAACTTACTTTTCATTTAGGTGCCTATTGGTGATGGAATGACAATATGTTGGAAGCTGTAGCTTCCCAAATTGTTTCAAAAGTTGAACTGAACATGAAAAAGATGGTTACTCAAGCTCTAGGCAATGGAATAAGCTAACTGAAGTATGTCATCAATCTCTTGAACTCCGATGTCGAGTCGCCGGATTCATGTTGCTTTACGCTTTGATCAAAACAGTATGCGGGGGCTTGCCAATTTGGATCATCAAGAACTCTCCCAACTTCAAATGTCATTACATGAGCCACCATTCCTGAAATTGTATGATGCTTCAGAAACCAGAGTTTGATAGAAGCGGTATATGTTTATTTACTCACCTGTGAAGAAAGCCCAGTAAACAGGCGTCTTTGTGAGAACAGACTCATAGTACCAAATGAAATCAACTTTAGTCCACACATTGCAGAGAAACCCATCCTTCATTTCTTGCCCTAGATACTCAGCGCCGTCGAGCCAATCAGGGCGGAGAATCCCCACCTGAAAATGCATTGTCCGGCATTCCTTGTTAGAGTCGAGCGTATAGTAATAGGAAGTTCCATTTCCCCATTCTAAATCGTAGAGCTTCTTTCCGAGCTGATTTTGGATCATGTTCAAGTTTCTGCGATTTGGCCAGTCGTACCATAGATCAGTTATTTGTAATCCGCCTTTGGTGTTGTTCATGAAGAGAATCGAGTGGAATTGCGGTGGCCATGGGGCGGGCGACGGCGGCGATGAACCGGAGATGAGAGGAAGGAGGAGAATTACTAGGGAAACAGATAAGATATGCTGCTTCTTCTCCATGTCTCTCTTCTTGGCTATTTTAAAATGCGCAACTAATAATAAATAATAAAGAGATATGGAAAAGTCGTGAAACGACGTCGTATGATTATCTGTTGCAGCAGTTGCGCGTTATCTTTTCCACAGCTGGCGCAAATTCTCTGGCGAGATAGAAAACCCTTACCCTTCTTAATACGGCGGCTGTCATCTCGTCAAGATTTCCATTGTGTTTTAACAGTTGAAACAGTAATGGAATTGGAGGCCCAGAAAAATGACGAAACTTCACCGGTATGCTCCGCCCAGCCTATGTCGAAGAGGGCCAAGAAGCGGCTGTTGAAGGAACAGTATTACGCGGCGAAGAAAGTGGAGAAGAAGGCTTTGATGAAGGAGCATAAGATGAAGGAGGCGGTACGTAGGAAGAAAGAATGGGAGGAGAAACTATCGAGCGTTGGGGAGGAGGAGAGATCAAAGCTTATTGAAGAAAGAATTGGGCGTAGGAAAGAGCGCATGGAGGAACGATCTGAGTTGAAAGGATTGAAATTAGCAAGGTTGCAGCAGGCGATGAAAAATGGCCAGAATATCGTTATTGATCTTGAGTTCGCTCATCTCATGAACCCTAATGAACGAAATAGCCTTGTTCACCAGGTCCTTCCCTTTTTCTTATTCATTGGTAAATTCAGGAACTGCTTCATTACTTTCACTAGTTTTCGTTTGTTTTTTCTAGAGATGTTCATTTGAATACATCGAATCAGTTTTCTAGTGCTTTTGATTCAGTGGGATTCCATGTTTCAGAGGAAAAAAATGTTGAATCTTTGTGATACATTGTTTCAATTCTTGATATTGCTTGCAGATTATGTATTCATATGCATTCAATGGGAGATGTGCTTCACCTGCACATGTTTGGCTGACAGGGTGCCAAGGAGAATTGCAAAATGAGCTTCAGCAAATTTCTGGATACGATAAGTGGGTGATCGAGAAGGAGAATTCCTCTTATATTGAAGTATTTCAGGATCAGATAGAAAATTTGGTGTATCTTACTGCAGATTCTGAAAATATGCTATGGGAACTTAACCCGAAATCCATATATATCATCGGTGGTTTAGTAGATAGAAACAGATGGAAAGGCGTTACTCTGAGTAAAGCAAAGGAGCAAGGTATTCAAACTGCAAAACTCCCAATAGGTGATTACCTCAAGATGTGTAGCTCCCAAGTGAGTTTTAATCCCTTTAATGAAACTATGCCGTTGTTGGTTGTCTTTCTCTGTTACGGTGATGCTTTGCTCCAAATATGCAGGTCCTTACTGTGAATCAAGTAGTTGAGATAATGCTCAAGTTCATTGAAACAAAAGACTGGAAGACTTCTTTTTTCCATGTGATACCTCAAAGGAAAATATGTGATTCTGGCCCTCAAGAAATGCTCAAAGTACAAGAGGTGAATGTGGATGAAAATGGCGAAGAGGGAAACACACAGAAGGTCAAAAGACAATGCGTTTTGACATAACTCGATATTTTTTTAGCAGGGGCGCCATGAAAGTAACATATCTTCAAGTTGTAAGGAATCTAGACAACCATGGAAAGTAATTTTCTCTATTTATGAACAGCTTGTTAAATTTGTATACTTTGCCAAGATAATGCAAAAAACCAAAGTGGGAAATATTTTAGTGGTTACAAAGTATACATAAAGAAGGTACAAATTAACTGAGTTCATAGGGAAAACAGAAGTAAAGTTATAAACAAACAGCAAACCAGAAATGGTAGCTGATGATCCTTCAACCATTTCAGCATTTGTTGGTATGATCATCGTACAAACGAAAGAGCCTGAACGCAGAAATAGCCGATAAAATAGCCATAAAAACACACATAAGCACAGAACTAGCTAATCCTTCTCCCATTTGGTTGCAGAATCTCTTGAAGAAATAACATGTTTTCATCCATTGCATCTCTGGTTCCCCGTATTGCGAAATCATCGCTGCTTGCAACGAAGCCGCAATCGCAGATAACATCAAGTAAGTCATTATCTGCAAAAGGGATCAAATATAAACTCTGAACAAGATTAAAAGCAGAAGCAGAAAAAGATTCAAAAAATTGAATACCTGATCCCCAGAAAAGATAGCCAAGGCCAAGTTCTTGCTGAAAAGGACATTTCCTTTGATGAAATTAACAGTACACCTAATCACTTGAATCAGAGAATAAGCAACAGCTAACCCATTTGAAATCACCAAGAAACTGTAAAAAAATCCAAGGTAAAAGTGAAAATTAGTGTAAACAACACAACACACAAGCATGAAATCTATGGAATTTTAGCAGCTCTTACACAAGAACTTTCATATCCGTGAACCGGGCTTTCTTCCTAAATGTGAAAATATCCTTAACCTGTGTATCTGTTGTGACTAGAACAGTAGAAACAACAGCTAAAACACAGATTAAGCTTCTTAAAACCAGCTCAGCTAGCCTTAATCTTCTATCAAAACCCAGCCTGAGATTACTTCCATATGTTACTGGGATCATTTTTTAGAAATGCACCGAGAAACTCAAAGTTTAGCTAAGCGCAGAAAGAGGAGAAGATTAAAGTTTAAAGAGACGAAGGAAATGGGGATTGAATGCGTTCACCTAACTACATTGCAGTAATTATGTTATGGATATGGACAGATCATTATGATTTTTCCCTCTTGTGTTCAGACCACAGAGAAGTGTTCTCTATCGAGGAATTTTTTTATAGGCATGGCTATGTCGTAGGATTAAAATTTAAAATTATTAGAGTGTAAAATTTACCCTGATATTGAGGCCCGCCCGCGTTACAGATCTTTGGGTTGGTCGGCAAGTTTTTTTCTCGAATGATGTGTTCTGATCATTACAGTCTTTTTCCACAACTTCCATGCCTTGCTTGTCCTAACTTTTAATGCCGCCATTTCTTTACATTTTTTATCTTAAAAATAAATATTATCCCATTCATATTACAAAATAAATCTCTGTGTTAAGGAGTTATCTTCAATTAAAGTAATCACCAAATGTGAAAATTGTGAATTATCTGTTGGAATAAATAATCTAATCAATCATAACAAATCTCCTGAAAATTAGATCACACGATACGGTTAAGATACAATTATAAATTTATGCAATTCTATCATGAACTCTCTTTGAATTTATTTTTCTTACTTTTATAGATAAGTTTGTAAATGTTATCTTGAAATACATCAATTTTAATTTGTTTGAATAAACCTTTTTCATTTTCAATTCTATGCAATTATTTTGTTTTATAGATAAACATCAGAATTCATTTTCTCCGTAAATCTTTTTCAAATTATAGTTATTTTATCAACTGTTCTTTTAATCTTCATCGATCATACGTCTTGAATCCAATATTATATAGATTATATGAAGATTTAAGTAAAATGAATTATTCTTTATAAAATAATAATTTTAGAAAACTTTCATGGGAAAAATCTAAAAATCATAAATAAATTGTTCTTTATTGAAATATTAATTTTATTTATGATTTTTAGATTTTTCGTTTGATTTTTTTTATTTCTTAAATATCTACTATTGAAATTTGTATAATATTTGATGTATTTAATGAAACTATATGTTATATTAAATTTATGGACAATAAATTATTATTTTATGGAAATTATGTAACATTTGACAGAAAACATAAGAGTTCAAAGACGAAGACACGTGTCGACTTCATCACTTGCATTATCCGTCTTCAACGGCGTCGTTTGAGCTCCTGAAAACAAAGATATCGCGGAATTCGGGGGTTTCCGATTCATCACCGCCGCTTTGTTGACCGGAAAAAGAGACAGAGAAAGCTGGCACCGCCGGTCAAATTCATGATGGCGATCCTTCTGATATCTGAGTTGTTTAGCTCTTTCCAACTGTTTGAATCTCTCTTGCAGCAGAGCAATGGAGGAATGAGGGGAAATGTTAGGTTTTCTGTCATTCTCGAGCGCCATGGAATTAGGATTTTGATTTGGGATTATTTATATTGAGATTTTAAAATTTAAAAATTGGGTTGGTAAGTAAAACAGAATAGACGACAAGAGGGAAAATGGCTTACGAAAAACAGACAAAATAAGCTTAGAATTAGTACATGGAATTGCATGAATCATGGAATATGAAATTAAAAAAACAATGGTAGGGAATGTTGACAATTTTATCCATTTATAGGTAATAAATTATTATAATAATTCGTCAAAATTAGCAAAATGGTAAGGGTCATAATTAAACTTGAAAATTAAGTGTGTTCATCTTTTAATAATAATATTTGTAAGAGAAATCAAGTATTTTTTAAAGGTTCGAGTTTACTTAAAATAGTTAAGGTTCTCTTCATGTTAAAAAACTAAAAAGAAATTATGATTTGAGTTTCCAGTTTGTATCGAATTCGAATTAATTTAAAATAATAATAAAATATTATAATATTATTGATTTAAGAACCCGATTTGATTGAGTTTGTTATAAATATTGAGATTCTAGTAATAAATAATTATGGATTTTAGTTGTAATGAAGGTGTAGTTGTTGATTGATTTACATTAGTTGGTTGTCGGTATGTTGGGTTACATTATTTTGGAATAATTATGATGAATAAAAATAATATAATATATAAAGAATCTTTCACAACTTATCGTGACAACCAATGCCAGGTCCCTCACCTCCATAACAATAGGTATTCGACAGAGATACCTTTTATTATTATTATTATTATTATTATTATTATTATTATTATTCAATGTTTTTATGAACATTAATGTTATTTCATAATCAAGATACAAATACTGAAAATTGGATGGTTATATAATCAAGTATCTTAAATCTATATAATTTTCCCATAAACATTATATTTTCGAGGATTGTGACCCGATATCGACATATTCAAATTGAACCCTTGACATATTACTTGCAAGAAATAATTGATCAAAGAAAAAATGGTGGCTTAAGTTATAAGTACAAATGCAGAAGAAAGTAGATTCAGATTTGCTGTCTTTCTTCAAAAATTTCACTTGTTTCCTCCTACAACATCAAGTGGATCGTAATCATACGGCTCACCGCATTTCACAAACCGCCCTTTCACTCTCTTTCGAATATCAGCTCTTACTTTACGCGAAGCATACCGAATTTTCTTGTCAAACCTGCATCATTAGTTAAGTTCTGTAACCATAACAAGAAAGAAGAAGCTGGAGATTTTTACTTATTTACGTACTTTCGTAGCTTCTTTTTCTCCTTGTACCGCAGTAATGCACCATCCCTGCAAGCTGATGATGTTGTTGTGTGGTTTAATGGTAATGGAGTGCTCTCATTAGCATCCATGTACACCCATCCATTCTCATTATAATCTTCAACGCTAAGTTCCGGAGATGGGTCGGGACCGGGACCGGAGAATGATCGTGTTTGTGAGCCGCTTTTCGAATCAGAGATACAGCATGAAATGGATTCTGTTGACTCAGTGTTGTTGCATGTCCAAAACGTTGTTTCATCGTCCTTTGAACTTGATTCCTGACCCTGAATTCATACCAAAATGTTACGAAATCTCTGTTATCAAAAAAACGGAACAGGAGAAAGAATAGCAAACAGACCTTAATGGTTATGGGGTTTATTTTCTCAAGAGTCTGTTGAATATCATTGAAGTTTCCAAATTCAAACAAGCTGCTGAGTCTGTTACTCTCAGAAAATGGGAAAGGGAAATCTAGAAATCCTTCACAATCCTCCAAACACAAGTCGATTTCAGGAATATCAAGTTCGTCGTAGAGAGAATCGTAAACAGATCCAATATGCTTCGTATTCGATGAACCAGCCTACGTAGAGTTATATAAACAGTTAGATTCATTATCTACTTCAAAGATTCAGATATGCGCAAGAGAGTCATCGATAAGTTTGTAGTGTCATCAGCTGTAAAAAAACATCGTAGATAACAATGTACCTTCGAACTAGACGACCCTTTGCTTCTAGAACTCTGTAAAGCATCAGAAGCAATGGCATCGCTTGCTGCATTTTCCATATCATAATCAGGTAATACTGATTGGCATAGAGTTGGTTTCTCATCTTCCTTTTCATGAATTGTTGATTCAGGATTACGGTTTAGTATTGAATTATCATGATCCATTGAAAAGAAGGACCAAATACTGGAAAACTCAGTGGAAGAAGGGCAGCCAGAATAGCAATTGATGGTTTGACGTTTGTGAACTAAAGATAAATCAGTGGTGGAATGCGCAGCAAAATCACAGTTTTGACATAGAGATAACTTATCCTCAATGCACCTAACAACTGCAGGCTGAGAATGGCATTTTTCACATAGAAGGGTCCTCGAATGGCGCAAAGAAAGACCGTTAGCCGAGTGGACATGCCGGTCACAGAACAAACACAAACACGCAGCATCAGAACGACAATATACCAAAGATCTTTGGTCGTTGCAGAAATCACAAAGTTTCCCCATTGGCATGGGGTTTCAGTTCTGCAGAAACATCATTTAGAATGTATAAGAAGAAGAAACATGGTAAACAGATAAAAGAGTTTAATCTTCTGAATTCCAAATAGGAACATGAAACTTATTCACTTCTAAAGAAAGAGTACACTATTAAATAGATCATGAACAAAAACAGAACATAAGAACTTTTTACAATCTTCAAGCATGAAGGGATTTCCAAAAACCATACAACATAATTTCGCGCAATACAAGTAAAAGTAATTTTTCACAGGAAATCTAAACACAAACAAAAAGCAGATTAAAAAAAGCTCAAACTCTAAAGCCCAAATGAAACTTGCTCTGAAACTACAAATTAGTGGAAGCGAAAAGCAAATCGAGAAGCATAATCAAGAAAAAGCTCAAAGTTACTAACAACCTCGAGATAAACTTTCCTGAATCGAGAATCTGGATGGGTTTCTTACAGACACCACAATACAGTCCTGATGCCAAAAGGGTCGGAATAGCGTTGGCGTATCTTGATATTAGGACCAAAAAACAAGGCGTACCCGGTAGCTTTTCGCGATTTGTAGGTTCAGACCGAACATGGTTCTTAATGATGAGAGAAGGGATTGGCTGAAGTTCACTTTTTGAGTAAAAAAAGCATATTTTAGCTGAATCAGATGGTGGGTGGCAATCTAGTCTTATCCACTGAGTTGCAAATGGACAAAATGCTTCGCTTTTTAGCTTAACCTTTTGGTTTCCTTTCCCATGATGTCATCGAAGTCAAGTGAAATTTAGCCACATTAATTATACAAGAGTCGGTTCACCGAGAGAATTAGGGCAATAGCATTTTCAGAATTTCCTTACTCTAAAATTAGCATTAGAATTTAAATTATTATATTATTAACACCTGTTATGAATTTTGTTAAATTTATATCACTAGTTCACTGTTCAACAACAGTGAATTACAGCTTTATAGAATATTTAAAAGTTCTATTAAAAAGAAATCATTTAAAATATTTAAAAATCATATTTTTAATAATTTAATAAAAAGAATATAACATTAAATATGATAGGAGATTGTGCTATTTTTTATGAATAATATTTGAGTTTATGATGTAATATTCATTATTTATGAGTGCAATTACGATTTATGGTGAACTATATATATGATGTACAAATACTAATGTTTTCATATTGAACATTATACTTTCGTTATATCATCCGATAAGTCAAATAACGGGCTTAATCGATATTTTTTTGGTACCGTCCGATATTAAGTATTATGGTCGATTTTTGGTTTTTTCTTATCCGACCATAAAAAACTAATTATATATTATGTTTTAAAAAATAATCTAAAATAAAATTTTGTATCTATCAGTATATCGATCGAATCGCTCATACTGCTCTGAATCGGTACAAAATTTTGGATGGATGTGAAAATATTGACAAATACGAATGAGTTGTGTAATCTATAAAAATGAGTATAATTCAAATTTTAAAAATAAATATTTTTTAAATTTGTTATTTTTAGTTAAAATTATTGAATAATTAATTTTTTATTATATAATTTTAATTCATTTATTTATATTAAATTTCACTGTTTATAAATAGTGATAGTGTTATAATACAAATTAAAACTCTGAATTGTTACATATATAATAGTTTAAAAAGTACATATACTTTTAAAATATATATAATCTTACACTGTTAGAGTACCGATTAACCCCATTTTACTGTAAAGGTGGGTTGTACGGACGTCTTCCCAATTTTATATTATTACAATTTAAACTGAAAATAATCACTAAAAAATGAAATATGTTTTTTTTAAAGTTCCAAATTTATTTACAAATTTCATTGAATGTAAAGTTGTTGATATTTAATAAAAATATAGGAAAAATTTTAATTTAATCTCAAAAATTCAAATTAAATATTCAATTCTAACAAATTCACATTAAATTCTTTAAATTTGATATATTATCAATTTTAATTTAAAATTACTAAAAAACCTTAAACTCAAATAATTATTTAAAATAAGTTTCACCACGTAGAAACCAATGTTTTAGTTATGGAAATTTTGATTTTATATTAAAAATAAATTTTATATGAAACCGATGAATTTTTGTGAAATTTCTAATTTCAAATTTAAAACACGAATTTATGTGTTAATCAATGTTTTATATCAATCGTTATACCACATGTATACCGATCATTTCGATTATATATATTAATTATTAACCTAAAATAACTATTCTAATGACTATTTATATGTATTTTATTCAATTTAAATAACGATTGGATCGAAATCAAGGAACTCATTGTATGATCATATATAGTGGGATAGATAAAAAGATGATTAATAATATAAAATTCATTTAACTTCAATGTTTTCAAAATCACTCCCAATTCGTAATTACACACAGGTAAACCATGTGAAACCAAATTTATATAATATTAAAATATTTATATAAAAATATATATTTATTACTTGTACTGGTCATATCCGAAAGTCTCGGGTTCCGAAAAAAAAACCTAATAGTGAGTTGTATCAAATAAAAAGACAATGTTTAATACATAAATGTATGTTATAATTTTGAATCCAAAATTTCGATTAAATTTGAGTCTTTCACCGAATTTTTTAGTCTAATGTCCAAAATTATCCATAATTTAAAATATTGATGTATAAATGATAAAACTTAATTTAACAATAATTATTTTGAGTTTAAGAATATTTTAATAATTTTTAAATCAAAATTGATAATATATCAAATTTTAAGGATTGAATTTGAATTGACGAACTAATCATGATTATACATACGAACATTGTACACATTTCTTTTTATTATTAATTTTAAGTATTTTGGTTTTATTTCTTTGCCCTTCTCTTTATCAGTCACGTAGTTGGACCCTAGCAAGAATTAATTCCCATTTATTGGTTTTAGTTGCTTCATCCGTATAATTATCCACCGACGTTGTTTAGCGTTTTACAGCGAATTTCTGTTATTGTTTCGATAATCAATCACGATCTTGTTTTGTAGATCCATTGGCTGAAGTAATTTTTTTGATTATGTGTTTGAATAAGGGCAATGGTGATTCTTAGTTTTGGTATGACGCTTTCTTGCTGTCATTAATGGGGTTTTCTCTTTTACAGTGAATTATACGTTTTTTTTCTCTTGGTGCTTTGTTTTTGCGAAATTGGAAGCGATTTTCTGGGTTACTTGCTCTTTTTATGTTGTGGGTGTGTTTTCATTCTTGTTTTTTGGGTTAAAGATTTGCTTTGGGAAGTGGAAAGGTTCAATTTTTGGTAGTGGGGAGTTGTAACGATGAAGATGAAGTTCAGAAGATCCGTGTTTTTCTTGCTTCTGTTGACGGTTCTTTCCCCAATTGTTCTCTACACTGACACTCTTGGAGCGTATTTCCTTTATCCTTGTAATTTCCTTACCCGTCGTACCTATATTGTTTATTATGCGTTCGATGTCGGATAATTATGAGTTTTTTTCATTGTTTTTCAGCAAAGAATGAATTGGCAGAAGATGTTTCGACCTTTGTATGATTTCTTTGTGTTCCTTTTCTCCCTGGTTTCGTTTGCCCTTCAATTTTGATACAAATTCTTTGATTTTCCGATTGTAGACATTTTCAAGTGATCTCAGACCATTAAATCTGTTGCCTCAGGTATGTATTTCTCTAATTGTTCTTAGTTTTGAAATTTGGATGTCTGATTCTCTGATATTATACTACTAGGAATCATCTTCCAAATTGAAAGAATCACATGAGCTTGTTTTTATGGAGAATGTGGCCTTACCGAATTCCAATATACAACATTCGCCAACCATGGAGAATGCCCGAGTGAATAGGCAGCTTACAGGAGGTCTCTATCTTGCGCTGTCTACTCATACTCATTATTTGCCTTGTTTATAGTTCATTTGACTGGTTTACTTAATAGCAGAAGTGGCTCAAGATGGAATTTCAGGTGCTTCCTCTTTGACTCATACTGGTATTGGGACAGGTGAGAATATCATAAGACAAGTGACAAATGATGTCACTCGAAATCAAAACGGCATTCAGGAAGACAGTTTGAAGAAGACTAAATCGAATGGGGATCCAGATGAGATTGGGAGCAATGACGTTTCCGAGAAAACGGTAAGATGGTTATTGACTTATTGATTCACCGGTTATTCTGTTTTTCTAATCTTTTTATAACTGTGTTTTCTCTAGAAGCAAAGGCGGCGTCAACGTTCCCCCCTACTCTCTGGTAAATATTCAAGACAAGATGTGAATGTGGGAGATGAGAAGCATTCCAATCATGCAGTTTTTCCAGATGCTCGTGTTCTTCAGCTTAAGGATCAACTCATTCGAGCAAGGATATATCTCTCTCTTGCAGCTACTCGAACTAACTCTCACTTTGTCCGTGAGCTTCGATTGCGCATTAAAGAAGTTCAGAGGGTTCTTGGAGATGCCAACAAGGATTCCGATCTTCCCAGAAGGTTCGTTTAAACATGATGGATTTTTTCAACGCTTTCTCTTCAATTTTTCAAGTGATTTTATATTAATTGTTGTAGTGCTGTTGACAAGTCGAAGGCTATGGAGCAAACTCTATTGAAAGGAAAGGAAATAATAGATGATTGTGCTGTTGTGGTGAAAAAGCTTCGAGCAATGCTTCATTCGGTCGAGGAGCAGCTGCGTGTTCAAAGAAAGCAAGCCTTGTTCTTGACACATTTAACTGCTAAAACGATGCCTAAAGGGCTTCACTGCCTTCCTTTGCGTCTGTCGAGAGACTACTTCAATTTGAACTTATCTCAACAACATTTACCAAGTGAGCAAAATTTGCAGGATCCAAAGCTGTACCACTATGCTTTGTTTTCCGACAATGTTCTCGCAACAGCAGTGGTCGTAAACTCAACAATAATCCATGCTCGGGTATTTCCTTGAACCTCAAATTATTTATCAATGCGTCGTCTAATGTTTTCTCGATGCAGGATCCATCGAGGCATGTCTTTCATATCGTGACTGATAAGCTCAATTATGCTGCAATGAAGATGTGGTTTATAGCCAGTCCACCTGGTAAAGCTACAATTCAGGTTCAGAATGTGGAAGAGTTCACATGGTTAAATTCAAGCTACAGCCCGGTTCTTAAGCAGTTGGGTTCGGCCTCCATGATCGATTACTACTTCAAGAACCGCCGAGCTGATTCGGATCCCAACATGAAATATAGAAACCCAAAGTATCTTTCCATCATGAACCATCTTCGGTTCTATCTACCTGAGATATTCCCCAAGCTGAACAAGATTTTGTTTCTAGATGATGACATTGTGGTTCAAAAGGATTTAACTGCCCTTTGGTCCCTTGATCTAAAAGGCAAAGTCGTCGGTGTAGTTGAAACATGTGGCGAAAGCTTCCATCGCTTCGATCGCTACCTCAACTTCTCACACCCTCTTATTTCAAAAACCTTCAGCCCCCGTGCTTGCGGCTGGGCATTCGGCATGAACATCTTCGATCTCGATGTTTGGAGGAACCAGAATATCACACAAATCTACCACAAATGGCAAAATCTGGTAAAACTCCTTGTTCTTCTCAGCTTTTCACATATTAGCATAGTCATTATACCGTGCATGAAGTTCGTATGAGTATTTTTTCGAAGCAGATGAAACTGGGCTTATCTGTTTTTGCTAGATCTTTAGCATGTATACTGAACTGAAGCTACATTTACTTTGTTATGTGCACAGAATGAAGATAGACAGCTATGGAAGCTGGGAACTCTGCCTCCAGGGCTGATAACCTTTTGGAACCAGACGTATTCGATGGAGAAAGCATGGCATGTATTAGGACTCGGGTACAATCCGAATGTACCGCAAAAGGATATCGAACGAGCAGCAGTAATACATTACAATGGGAACATGAAGCCATGGCTTGAGATAAGCATTCCCAAATTTAGAAGCTATTGGTCAAAATACATAGATTATGATCAGATGTATTTGCATGAATGCAATATCACTCCTTAAACAGCTTCGTTCCTCACCAGCTGGCGTCGACGAGTTTCGTCTTCTGGTCGTGGTTCGGTTTATTTATAAATGTGGTGCATTTTCTTCCTCAAGCTCTCATTCTTTGTCATTTTTTTATGTTGTTAGCTAACTGAGAAGACGAGTTTCGTTCTATCAAATGGTATTTATTATTTTCATGATCAAGTACTATGTTTATTTTTACTACTATGTAATAATTTATAAATAAATAAAACAATGTTTTATATTACATGACTATTACTATTTTGACCTTTGAAATGATAATGAGACTGAGATGATAAATAAAACAATGCTTTAAAAATGGTAATTCGTGACCACTAAAAAAGTAATAGCTAATGGCCGCCATAATGTAGCTTTATATAAAGGCACGTGACATCGTTCGTACGATTAAAAGAAAAAGATTAAATAAAAAAGAACAATGGCACATTTCCCCAAATGCCCCCTAAAATAAAGTAAGTAAATATCCCTCCATCGGAAAAGTAATCATTTTTCGTTCAAATAATGATTAAAAATTTATTTATTATTTTAGTACGATCACCATTTTATAGGTGCAGCCGTGTTTTGGGTCTACGATGGCGTTCTGTGAACGTGGGCACTGTAGTTTTCAAAGAGGGAAATGGAACGATGGATTATCCTCAAGAAGAGGAAGTGTTGATTGATAGAATGAGTTTTACAAAATTTCAATTTAAGTGGATTAGATCTAAAATTAGTCTTGTAAACCAAGAACCAGTCACTACTAGTATTTCATATGAAAATAAATGAACTTTTAATCTACATTATTTGGATGAAAAAACCGGAAACTACCCATTTTTCAATTTAATATTTACAAATATATGCTACAAACCAAAGTAAAATTCTTATCATGTTTTAATTATTATATGCTAAATATTAATATATTCTATTGATATAATTCTTTTTTTCACTTATTTAGTAAATATTATATATATACTATAGACTCTCGAATTGAATGAGTTTTCAGAAGGCCATTTCTTGGATTGGACTGTGAAAACTTGCAGCTTTTTTTACACGGAAGTGGTAAAAATACATGTCACAGTGACAGTGGTGGATTCCTTGCGTATTTATGGAGACGATTTCTCAGTATACGTATACATCCTGGGAAACCGCATAAAGACAAAGTGAAGAAAGAACAAGATCCCATCAAATCTTGGTCATGTGCGGAGAGTTGCGATTCAATTTTGGAGAATGACATTCGTTTTCTGTTGCTGAATAACGAGTGGCGGGAGGTACCGGAGATGGGTGGTGGATTGGTGTCGAAGAAGTTCAGGAAGTTGGCCGGGAAATTGTTTCTCCGGACATGTGGCTCTTTTTGCCGAGAGCCTGGTCGCGGAGACGGTCCTATTGCCGATACTGTAACGATTTCAATATCTCCGCATTTCCCATTTCGTTTAATTTTGAAATTATTTGAATGCCATAAGTTTCTCCAAAATGGGTGGAGAATACGATCATTCTGTTTCTGGGTGGCTATTAGGTTGTTGTTTTTCTCGGTATAAATGTTGGAATTGCCACTAATTTGTGGAATTTTTTGTGGGCATTGTTCTTTAATCGCTTCTGTGAATTTAATCTCAGGCGTGCTGCAGTTATTCTCCCAATTATTCATCCCCACATGGAAACCAAGAAGGCAGCAGCATTTCCCGGTTGAAGGATCCTTCGGAAATTATTGGTTGTGAAAATTCAAGCATCAGTCCTCTTAATAAGGTACTGCTTGCTTGAATTCATCGCATTTTATATCATTTCTTGCTTAAATTGGAGATTCAGAAGATGAACGAAGCATCTTGTTGATATGAATGATTTGTGTTTCTTGCTTGGGTATACTGATCTGTTTTCTATTTGATCTGTTATGGCAGAAAATGTGTGCAATATGTCTCGATCCTTTGAACTACAGCTCCGGTGACAGTCCCGGCCAGGCAATATTCACTGCACAGTGTTCCCATTCCTTCCATTTCAACTGCATTTCATCAAATGTTCTTCATGGAAGCATAACTTGTCCAATTTGCCGTTCTCAATGGACTCAGTTACCTCGTAATCTCTATAACCGAAGCTTAGTCCAGTTGAATAAAGCTGATCCTGTTCTTCAGATCCTAGATGACTCTATCGCAAATTCCCGATTCCACAGACGGTCCTTCCTCCGTTATGCTCGATATGACGATGATGATCCAGTCGATCCCGAGCTCACAAATGAACAACCATATCTCCAGTTCTCTATATCTGGTCCATGGAGTCAAAATCCATGTTTAAGTTCTTGCCATTGTTCTGGTTCATCTTCCATTGCAGAATCACTCGATTTTTCGGGCGAAGGACCAAATACGGGAACTTATCTTCTAATGAGGCTTGGATATCAACGATCGACGGATTTAATCCTCGTTGCTTGTCCAGACGAGCCACATTTAAGAATGATGAAGCAAGCAATGGCTTTAGTTGTATCGTCTCTTCGACCAGGGGATCGGCTAGCCATTGTTACGTACTCTTCTGCTGCTGCTAGAGTTTTCCCTCTCAGACGAATGACTCCATTCGGAAAAAAAGCTGCTTTACAAGTTATCAATCGATTATTCTACATAGGACAAGCTGATCCGAACGAAGGGCTAAAGAAAGGTGTAAAGATACTATCGGATCGGATCCATAAGAACCCTCAATCTTGTATTCTTCATCTAACAAACAGTCCAACAAGATCATATCAGCTTCCAATGCTAGATGAGCAGATCAGCATTCATCGTTTCCATCTCGGATACGAGTTTGGAGCTTCGAGTGGACTAACAGTGCATCAATTTGAGGAGTTCATCGCTCGAATGTTGAGTGGCACAATCCATGATATCCAGTTGAGAATTAAGGGAAGCTCGAGGATCATCAGGATTGGAGAGTTCAGAGGTGGGGAGGAGCACCGGATTCCAATCAGCAGCCAGGAATGCCGGACTTTACATATATCGTACAGTTACACAGACACTAGAGAAGAAGGGGAAGGAGTCAGATTTGGCGAAGCAATCGTCGGAATTGGTGATCTGAGTGAGAATTCGAAGGATGCCACAACCAATGATGAGAAGTGGGAGTATCACGATCCTTTCATGGCAAGGAGATGGGCCAAATATTTGCACGGACATCGACTGTAAGAAGGCATTGTATACCAATCAGAAACTTTGCTTTCATGATCTTTACAAGATTGCTCTGTTTCTATGCTAATTTAGAACAACACAGAAACCAATCTTCGGTGCTTAAATGTTAATTTCAATGTTGTCTATAAGTCTGACATTTCCAAACCAAGCAGCAACACATAATACAGCATTACAGATATCCTTGATCTCTTCAAGAGGCTCTAGATTTTGCTGATCGACAATCTGAAATCCAAGAACAAAAATGTGAAGAAGATTGGAGAGGAGTAAGCATATAGAAAGCTCTCACCTCTACATAATCAACCTTCCCACCGGCTTCATCTATGGAACTGATAACCAAATCTACCAACTTTTTGCAATCCACTTCACCTTTCTCTTCAGCTCTATATTTAGCATTTAACAATGATCTACTTATAGATAGTGCCTGTTCAGAACCAAAAAAACTCAATCTTTATGAATGCTGTGTCAAGGCTAGAATGTGGATTTGATTACCTTTTCCCTGTCCTGCTGTGACAGACGCACGTTGCGGGAACTTTTTGCAAGGCCATCTTCATCTCGGATTAAGTTTGCACCGATCACCTTCACTTTAAAATCAAGATCACGAACCTGAATTACAATGTGTTTTCATTTCAGATAACAATAAGGAGTCAACTAATAACAAAGATGTTTGTTTTACCATTCTTTGCACGATTCTCAGTTGCTGATAATCTTTTTTGCCGAAAACAGCAACATCAGGTTCAATTATGTTGAAAAGTTTGGTAACAATGGTGGTAACTCCTCTGAAAAACACAGGTCTACTCTTCCCACATAATCCTTTTTCCAATCTTTCAACTCTTACCCATGTCTCGTGTCTTATTCCGATGTTATCTACACAAGAAGCCACTTTTGCCTCATCTGGGTGACTATTTATAATTCGACAATCCCTGTAATCATACAGATTTTGAGGGTGGAAAACAACATCAACGCCGCCGGGGATACTTGTTAATTTCTTGATGTCCCCGAGAAAATCCGATGGGTAAGTGGAGAGGTCCTCGTTGGGAGAAAATTGACCTGGGTTTACGTAGATTGAAACTACTGTAAGATCTGCGTGTTTCTGGGATTCCTTGACTAGAGAAAGATGGCCCTCGTGGAGATAACCCATTGTGGGGACGAACCCAATTCTTTTGCCTTGCGCTCTGGCGGATCTCGACCACTCTCTCATCTCGTCTTTGTCCGATATTATCAGTGGCTCCTTGTTCGCCATTTTCTTTCTTGAAATGTTTTGTTCCACTATCTTCACTAGGTCACTACAATGAATAGACACACAAAGATCTCGTCACAGACCTCGTACTGGCTACAGTGTGTTCACCCGGCCACAGCGGTGACGCAGTCGAAGTGCCTGCGCTTGACTTTGAGAATGGCGAAGGAAGAGACGGAGAGGTTGATGAACATTCTATGTACTTATCCTACAGTTTAGGCCCATTCTACCGTAACGGAGGACCCAAATGCGTTATTTATTACTACACTGTAATTGTATTTATCTAATGGACTTGTGCGAATCAGGTTTTTCGACCCGTAAAACAGAACATTTGAAGAGATGAAATTGGGCATTTGTTGGGTATTCGTTTCACTTCTCCATTTTCAATGGCCGAGGTAATCTCTTATTTCAAGCACAAATTTTTCTTTTTGTTTGTCGGGTTTCTCCCTTCTAGTCTGGATTCATGGCTTATTAATTTTTCATCGCCATCGGTAACAAGATTCAGGAATTTCAAAAGTTCAGATCTCTGATCATATAATTAGCGGAGAATTTTCCACCCTTTTCTTTTTTCCCGCATTAGTTTTTTGTGTTGTTTAGTTGGATTATTGTTCTGTAATTTCTGGGTGGTCAATAGCTTTATCTGTTCTTGTACACAGCTATACATATATTGATTTTTCTCCATCTCTTTTCTTCATTTGTGCCACAAAGATCGGACCTTTTTGTTTGAAATTAAAATCTTTTTTTTCTCAGATTGAACTGAAAACCGCTCCCGCTGATTTCCGGTTTCCCACAACCAACCAAACGCGCCACTGTTTCACCCGTTACATTGAATTTCACAGGTTTGTCCTCTCCATACTGATAATTTGGTTGATCTCTTTTGTTAATCATATCGCTCTCTCCAATTTTCTGTGTTTTCATAAATGTTGAGTAGGCTTAGGATAACATATTTCTTTCGAGTTTTTCATAAATGAATGACTTGTTGGAACCATTTTCTCATTTGATGAGCTTGACGCCATTTAAATTCTGAACTTGATGCAATTAGTTCCTTAAGGCATGCTTATCCATCAAATTGTGCGATTCGTTGTATATATTATTTTGTTGTCGATTTGTTCGTTGAGGCATGTGTTTCGGAAATAAGTGCTGGTTCTTTCTAAACTTTCTAATGTCATCGTTAACAAGATAGTTTGGATGCATTGACTTCATTTTCAGATGTACAGCAGCAAAGGGTGAAGGTTCTGAGGATTGTGAAAAGTTTGCTAAATACTACCGTGCTCTTTGTCCAGGCCAATGGGTAAAACTTACTCTATGACTTGGCGATCAACTGAATAAGCTGTTTCCATTTCCGATGATTCTTTTCTCTGTTTTTGTACCCTGTTTGCAGATTGATACCTGGAACGAGCAGAGGGAGAATGGAACTTTCCCTGGTCCCTTATGATTCAGCACCATGGGAATATAATTTCTATTTAGCCTGTGTGCTTGAAACTCTAGAATAAGGATCGCAAATACCTTTGAATTACTTGCTTTCTGTACTGGTTATGTTCTATTTATCAAACATTATCCCCTTGAAACAACTATCGAAAACACAACGATGATTTGATCGTAGAGAAATAGCAAATGCAGAAAAAATGGTGAAGTATATAAAGAAGAAGGCATTTTTGGAATCTATGAAAAAAGCTAACACGGTTTTGTTGAAGTAAAAGCAAAAGTCGCTTAAACTATAAACCCAATGCTGGAATGAGCAGTTTCATGAACATTGCATTTCCGTCGGCGAAGTTGATAGTGTTCATCTTTATCGCACTCAACGCTACGATCTACTTGCTATTTTTCCACAGAGGGGTTGAGGATCAGATGGCCCGAAGCTTTGTTTTATGGCTACACGGGCTGGGTGATTCGGGTCCGGCGAATGAACCGATTAAGGCCCTATTTACTTCGCCGGAGTTCAGGAATACCAACTGGTCCTTCCCTTCCGCTCCATCTAACCCAGTTACCTGCAATTGTGAGTTGACTATTTCTTTTATCATCGATCCTAAGATTCTGGGAATGCATGAGTCTGGGTTGCTTTTTACCCCAAAATCCTTGTTGATCTAAATCTCTTCTTTCTGTTTGGCAGAACTTTATTTGACTGATTAAGTTTTCTTGTAGATGGTGCTGTTATGCCATCATGGTTCGATATTCACGAGATACCAGTAACAGCCGTGAGTTCTGCCTGCCCTCTTCCATTTTTATGACCTCCATTCTTATCACTTTTCATTGTTGAGGCAGTTCGCAAGTTATTTTAGTCATGAATTACTTCCAAAGAACTAATATGATGAAAAATTAACAGAATTCTCCCAATGATGAAGGAAGCTTGATGAAAGCAGTACAGAATGTCCATGCAATGATCGACAAGGAGATAGCTGAGGGTACAAATCCCAAGAATGTATTCGTCTGTGGATTCAGCCAAGGAGGTAAACAAACACACCACACTTGTTGTTCTCTTTCATTTCATGTTTTGGAATGTTATGTTACTGCATTTGTTTTTCAAGGTGCCTTAACATTAGCAAGTGTTGTTCTATATCCAAAAGCTCTTGGTGGAGGTGCAGTGTTTAGTGGATGGGTTCCGTTTAGTTCTTCATTCTTTGGCCGCATCACACCTGAAGCCAAGAAGGTACATTTCTTCTACATTACATTCGAAGTGTCATTTTGATAACACACAACTCACATAATGTAAATTTGGTGATGTAAAGTTGACAATTCTGATGCACTGAAACACTATCTTTTTTGCACAGGCTTCTTAAATGTAACTGTAAACTGTAAACATTTATTTTAAAGCGTAATTTGAATGTGATTACAGCTTTCTTATGCTTACTTGGAGGCTCCAAACAACTCATATATAGGATCTGAATTTTTGCAGACTCCTATTCTTTGGTCCCATGGATTAGATGACAGAACTGTAATGTTCGAAGCCGGTCAAGCTGGTCCTCCCTTCCTTCAAAAGGCTGGAGTAAGCTGTGAATTCAAGGTAAATCAAACATTGAATTTCGTTTTTGACTTGAATAAAAACAGCAAGGGAGCAACATGTAACGATCCGTTTCCGAATTTGCATAATTTTGTCTGTTTTGAACTAAACTATTATTTAATGATGCTCATGATTTTACTTTTTCCTTAGTGCATCACACTAGAGTGTGAACTGGGTTGTTATTTGCAGGCTTACCCTGGTCTTGGGCATTCTATTAGCAACGCAGAGCTTCAAAATCTTCAATCATGGATCATATCACGCCTTCAAGCTTCATCATAAGGTATGAATTTTGGATCAGTTGCCTGTTTCTTCATTATTGCTAAATCCCGACCAGTCCCTATTGTTCACCTGACCCTCTTCTTTCTTCTTAAATCTTAACTAATTATAAATCTTCTTTCTGTGATGTCCCTTTCATTTGTAATTCGAGTTTCTGTTTTATTACAATCAATGTTTTAGTATACCAGTATAATGAGTCGTTTGTTTGGTTTGATGTTAAAAAGTGTGATATGATAACATGGGTTATTAGGGTTTAGAAATTAAGATCTACTATTTACTTTTTTCGGTTGATGTTTAGAATGCATACAAAACAAAATCATGATTTTACTACTAATAATTAATTTATTCTTATTTTCAATAATTAAAGTATATGTTGCCTTTATTTTTTAAAAATAAAGATATATTTATATTACTACAATTATAATACAATTTTACTACAAGAATCTAAGATTACATCTCTTACTCATTACATCCTATTCTTTAATAGTAGTTTCAAACAAAAACAATATATCATTGGTTTGCCGTAATAGATGAAGCACATGCACAACTAATAGAGAACTACATTGTTAATTAACTAAAAAAAGAGGGATTAAAATGAAATTACGCAATACTAATTTCAAATAAGATTGGGCCTCAAGGAGCCCAATAAGGCCCTAATCTGTTCAACAAAGAGAGGATTCTGAAAAGGAGGCGCGTGCATTCGAACCAAGATACGGGCCCACTTCCCGTCTTTTAGTCTTCTTAACCAATCAAATCGCATGCTTCACATAAACCAAAGCGTCTACACCATGTTCCGCGTCCACAGGATAATTAATCCGTTCCTTTCATCCCCATTCTTCAATTTCTTAAGACAATTCCTCTGTGAACCTAAATACATCTCTTTCTTTCTCTAGGAACTGGGAATCTTCAGTTATGAAGAAGCTTTGCCGGAAATGCGCAGTACACCCCACGCCGTCGATGGTTTACGAGAAACTTCTTTCGTTATTACCGGCCGCCATGTTCGCTTTGGCTTTGGGACTATCTCCTGCTGACAGAGAAGTCTTGGCTTACTTAATATTTTGCTCTTCGGCCAACTTTGGCTCTGGGCAGAGCAGAAGGCTGCAGAAAACTTCTGTTTCTCGTGGGTCGAAGAGCGACGGCGACCATCCGTCGTCCTTCAACTGTAAATGTTTTCGGTGCTACATGAGTTACTGGGTTAAATGGGATTCTTCGCCTGATAGTCTACTAATACACGAGATTATCGATGCTTTTGAAGAGAATCTGAGCGAAGATTTCAAGAAAGATAAGGGTAAGAAGGAGAGAAGGCGGCGTATGAGCGTTAAAGAAGTGGGTATTGTTACTGTGGATTCAGACGATTCTAAGAACCCCTGGTTGAATTCAAGTAAGGATGTTATGGGTGTCTGTTTTACTGACACAAACGTAGAGGTGGAGGCTGTAGTTGATACGAGCGACGGCTGCCGCGGCGGCGAGGAAGAATTGGAGAAAGGGTCAGTGAGAAAGTTGGTAAGCTTCATTGGGTCTAGAATATGGGGCGGCGTTTGGGGCTGAAATTAAGATAATTGATTTGGTTTCAATTTGCTTATACTTGAAAAAGAACATCTCTTGGCATGCAGATGAACCTTCAAATGTAAAAATTGAACCTTAAAGGTTCCAATTTGAATACTTTCATCTGTTAATCTGCTACACTTTCTTGAACAAACCAGAGCTTTGATATTTTCTGTTACAAAATCAGACAGGAAACCATATTACATATTGTGTCTTTCTGTTAGTCGTCTTGTTGATGAATCTGGAACTGGGTTTCTGGGTTCTGTATTTCTTACAAGAGAAGATGTGGCAGGTGAAATGGTGGCCGGGAAACTGGTTTCCGGTCCAGACAATATCCACCAAATATTGAAAACGGCTGTTTTTTTGTTTTGTTTGGTTTTGATAAATCTTTTAAATTATAATATAATCGCAAAAAATATAATTATTAATTATTTCATTGCTCAATTTTAAATTTAATGATTAAAAAATACAAAATGATGAATATTTTTAATCATATTTGAGTAATTTTTATGAGTTGAAGATTGTTTGTGAAATTTGATTGGTAGAGATAAATTAATGTTGGTTTATTATATAAGTTATATAGCAATAATAATGTATTAATGATGATGTAATAATGATTAC
The DNA here is from genome assembly GCA_009725065.1 of Utricularia reniformis. Lineage (NCBI taxonomy): Eukaryota > Viridiplantae > Streptophyta > Magnoliopsida > Lamiales > Lentibulariaceae > Utricularia > Utricularia reniformis. The sequence continues at coordinate 63,374 of RWGZ01001398.1, forward strand.
TTGCTTACTTATAGTTATGACAATGAGATATTATCTCTTAAGTGATTCATCCCACCAAATTTTATATGGGGATCAAAATAATAAAATGCACATGATAAGGTTTTCAATTTAAGTGTTGTGTAAAATTAATATATATTTTTAAATTACAAATATGACATTGAACGAAAAGATGCATAAGTAGCTTTCAAACTTAAATAAAATATAATATTGTACTAAAAATATTAGAAATTGCCCTCACATTAAAGTTCAAATATGATCCTAAAACATTCCAAATTATGTTTTTTACCCTATAATATTCTAATATTGTTAAATTGACTCTCAAAATTCACAAATGTATACATATTAGATACTTCCAATTTGAAAATGTATATAATTTTAACAAGTGAAATCGTGAATTATGCATAAGAGTACAAACATTCAGGTTTTCTTTTGCAATATTTTCGAACTTCAAGAGCCAAATTTGTATAATATTTCTAACTACAATTGTCAAATTTGCATGAATTATGGATTTTGATGATCAGTTTATTAATCGAAAATCATTGGCTATAGTTTGGGAATAAAAAATGAGTCATATAGATAAAATGCAACATCATTCCTTCAATTTCCTAAGTTTTAGAATATATCATTTACACAATTCGTAAATTATGAGATTATTTATGTAATTTATTGTATATAATAAAATAATTATTAATTGGAACTTGGAGTCCACTTTGTCCTCTACAAAACTTGGCCTCTCAAGAGGTATGGTCATGGTTAGCCTTGGGTTTGAACTTTAGACAAGACGGGTTCGGATCCTGACCATACATACAACTTGACCCGTTGGGCCATCCAATTTGATACATTACATGGAAGAGGATATTTATGTGTACATGTATCATTACTTTGATACATTTCAGTTTTATATTGTACATGTGACTAACTTTAAAATAATGTACAAGTAATTCCACAATTTAAAATTATGTACTAACATCACAAGTTATAAAATTATTTACAAATAATATCGAATGTAAAATATCATTTTTTCGAGACATTTAATTTGTGAGGGGTTTGATAAATTGACAACTAAAATTGTTGCTTTTGTAATTTTCAAAGTTTAAGGAATCAAATATGAATTAATTATATATTTAAAATACTAATGAATATTATGTCGGAATTTGAACTAATTTGGATTTTGAGGGCCCAAATATGTTGTTGTACAATATAGATTAGGAATTAATGTATCGAAAACTACTATTTTAGGTTATAAATAATACGATTTTACACCAACAAAAAAATATTCAGAATATTTTTTAATCAACTTACAGTTACATGGATTAAGCGACTGGGATGCAGCTTTTCAATCGTTGAACGACGGCGTTACGGCCAGCTCTTTTGGCACTGAGCTTTAAAGGAAGCCCTTCTTTGACGCAACGGTCATATTTCTCCAGCGCTGCTACAATTTCACTGAAATCCGGTCGTTTCCCTGGGCTCTTCGCCCAGCATCGCTTTATCATTTGGGCAATCGCCGCCGGGCAGCTTTCCGGTACCGGAGGCCGCTCATTCTGCGATAAATTCGATAAGTATGAACAGATCAACGGTAAATTACAAAAAATAGGGCCAGGATCCTAGAATTGATCAAATTTTGCAATGATAACCTTTTCTGAGACTGCAAATGCGGCCTGAACCGGAGTCATCCCTTGAAACGGAAGTAACGCGGTGGTCAGTTCCCATAGAACTATCCCAAAACTGTGTACATCAACTTTCCGATCATAGGGACGCTCCTTAATCATCTCCGGTGCCATCCATCTGTAAGTCCCTTTATTTCCCTTAGCCTCGCGTAATTCTGTTTCTAAACAAGACGTACCAAAATCTGCAACTTTAACGCGCATTTCATCGTTGAGAAGCAAGTTTGTTGATTTAAGATCTCTGTGAATTACTCCCTGTGAATGAAGATATTCCATTCCTCTAGAAATATCCAGTGCTAGCCTCAATATTGTTTCTATTGAAAGCGAATATGGCTCCTTCTTGTTTAGGTACATTCTTAAATTCCCTTGAGACATATATTCAGTTATGATACAGTAAACTGGTGGTCTCTTACATGCTGCAATGAACTACAATAAAACATTCATGTTACCTTAAACTTTTGCTGTCTAAAAACTGTTTCTTTGTATAGATTCTTACCTGCACAATGTTGGGATGAGAAAGTCGTGAAAGAAGAGCAACCTCAGACTTGAACTGCTCCTCAATTAAAGCTCTTTTTTCCGGTTTATGATTCGGAATCCTCACCATCTTCACAGCCACAGCTCCTTGTTTATAAATGCCTCTATAGATTCTGCTATGTGCTCCAGAAGCAAACTTATTACCGATAAAAAGCTGCGAAAGATCCGCAGTCCATTCCTCTTTACAATCTTTTGCAGCATCCCAATTTTCATCCAAGATCATAGACCATGATTCAAGGCTATCATATCTCTTCGCTTCGATATCATTATTGCCATTTGAGGATGAAGGTAACGAAAAAGGCTTGTTTTTTCTTACCCGAATACGAAAATGATGAAAGCATGTAATATCCATTTGTGTTAATGAGATTTTGATCAAATGCAGGGATGAAGATGATCACAAGACATGATTCTCCTTCTGAAAGTGTGCATCGATTTTAAGAAACGCATGAACTGATTCGGAAACATGGGGTTGTTCTGTGAGCTTGAGATAAATATCGCTTGTGATTTTCATGTACGAAGTTGAAATAGGGTTCCGAAGAAGATGAAGAGGAAAAAATACTTTGAATGTGAGAAGAAGATGAAGAAATTTCAGAGGTATCCCGTGTAGAAGAAACACAGAGATTATACTTTTTTAAAGCTTCTCCAGTTTTCTTGTGCATCATTCAACTTCACTTAAACTAAAGGAACAAATCTGTACTTAATAATTGTAGTAAATATATAATATATAATATATTTCTCCATATTTGTAGTAAATATTTCATATTTCTTTAAATATTTAAATATTAATAATTGATTAGTATTTCAATTTTATTATTTATGAGTAGGTTAAAGAAAATAGTATAAGAGAAATATAACATCTGTCACATAAGTTGACATAGTTATGAAGAACATGCAAAAATAATCTTTAAATTTTATTGATTCTCAAAACTTTATAATGATGGAAATGTTTCATGTTTCTTGATTTAGGGGGATTATTTAGGATGAATAGTCAAAAAAATAAAATCCTCAATATTTGCAATCAAACTCTTTGGTAAAAAATAAAAATTTGCATGGTTTTGTAATCTTTCGAGATAAATAGTGAAAAAAACAATCAAAATTAAAAGAATTGGAAATGACATACAATATTTCACACCATGTTTTCATACCGATCGGTATACTAGTTCGGTATGGTAAAAATCAGATTACACCGATATTTCGATCGATACCGAGTTTTGTGATCGACCTGAAACAAATAAAAAATATATACCGATCTGGATCAAAACGATACGTCGAACAAATATAAAAATATTGATTTCAAATACCAATATTATTAAAACCATTAAACTTGAAAAACAAAAAAGGGGTAGTTTTTTATATTTATATTAAGGGTGAGGCCCATGGGCTCGGTTAAGGAGATTTTGGTAATTTCTCATTTAGCCCTAGAAACACCTTTGATGCCTATAAATACATTGTATTGTAAGTTATGAGAGGATTATGATTTTGAAGGCTTTGAAGAGATTTGGATCTTCAAAAAGTAAGTTGAATTTTCTATTGAAAGTGTGTTCATAATTCTTGATAATCCTTTTATTTTCACTTATTTTATCTTCTATTGAAAAGTTTGATTATAAAGTAGATTTATCATCACTAAACCCTAAACCCTAAACTCTACACTACGAAACATCTTTTCGTACACTTGTAAAGAATCCGCAAATTCATCGATAGACATATCATCAATGTCATGAGATTCTTCAATTGCAACGGTTACAAAATCAAACATCAGTTCCAAAGATCGAAATATTTTTTCCACAATCCTATCATCTTCAATTTTTTCACCACATGACACTTTGTACACAAATTGTATATGATTAAATTTTCTCACCGGGTTTTTGTTTCAATGATTCAAGTTCATGCCGCAATATTTGTAGGCGAACTTTCTTAATCCGATGAACACTTTAAAATGACACTCGAAGCATCCCCATGCTTCCTTTGTCCCATTCCGTTGTATTTTCCTGTTCAAAGCCCGGTTCTTGAGTTTTAAGATTTTACAAGTGGTTTTATTTCAATGGTGATGTTTGCTTATGACTCTCCAACTTACATGTTGTTTAGATAGTATACGATTTAAGTTACTAAATTACAAGTATGATAGATTGATTTATACAAAATATATATTAGTAGTCTTTGAACTCCAATTAAATGCATCTAATACATCACAAGTTACAAATACAGTTTATAATTGACTCTCTAATAACATCGTCAATATTTTATATTCTTATGCAAGATTCTCGAATTTCAAAGATTAATTTTGTATAAATGTCTTATTTGTATGCTTTGTGAAATTCTAGGATCAATCAAGTTAATTGAAAAATAATTTTCAACTTAACGGAAACCGAGTGCTACTCTATCAGAGGTAAAAACATAAATGATATTGATAACTTTAAGTGTTATTCTTGCAATTTTGTAAGTTATTTGACATGACATTTACAAAGCTCGTAAGTTGAAGGTATTTTATGTAATTTTTTCTTTATTTCAAATCTTCTATTTGAATATTTATTGGTAATGAAACTATATTGTGTTTTATCGAATACAACAAATAATACGAAAATATTGCCATAGTGATTTGGATAAACCTGTATTGGTAAGTTGTAGGGGGTGTCAATTGAGTGCTTAACTCGAATATCCGCTCATTTTTTATAGGTTTGGTGTAAGTATTTTGAGTTTTAGGTGATTTTAATTTACACAAATTAAAACCCGATTTTTTTGTTTGGGTTTTAATGATTTTGGTTTTGGGTTGACACGAGTAACTCGAATATTATATATAATATATACATATGAAATATTAAGTTGTTATATATTATTTTATTCTCCTCACTAACTTACTATACTCCTCACTAATTTACTTTCTAATTTATACTTTAACACATTTTTTTCTCATTTTTATTTATCTCTTTTAACTCTACAATATTCTTCTTTTATTTTTTGTGTTCTTTGTGCAATTTTAAGTGAATCCAATTTTTTTCATTTATTCGAATCTACATTATTTGTTTTGATGATGATAATATTCATGATATTTATTGTTCGTAATTATTTTATTGGGTGATGTTTGCCCACGACCTCCAAACTTACGGGCTGTGTAAAGGGCATGTCCTCCAAGTTTCAAAATTGTAAATATGATTCATTTTTGATAAAAAATATACATTTATAGTCCCCAAACTTCAATTAAATACAAATAAAACACATCAAGTTTCAAATACCTTTTATGTTTAACACTTTAATGAACTCGTAAATTTTTAATATTTCATTCACAATTGTCGAACGTTACAGGTAATCTTTTTATAATTTTTCAAACGGGTCCTATTTGCATACTTTGTGATGAGTTTTCAAACGGTATTCAACCTACGGAAAACCGAATGCTAAATGTTATGGGCAAAAAACAAACGGCATTGATAACTTTAGGTGTCATTCTTATAATTTCGTAAGTTGAAGGGTATACCATTTACACAAATTGTAAGTTGAGGGACTAATTATACAATTTTTTCTTATTTTATTTATATTTGATCGGCCCAGTTTTGAAGGTTTAAACCTAGTTGTCAATATGCATTCCTTTTTTGTAGTAGTTAAAAATGACTTATTTATCGCATAGAGTAATTTAAAGTACCTGAAAAAAAAAGGAAAATGGTTCCAAGATGTATAATATATAGTTTATTGAACTATGTTTAATTTCAACATGTCATTATTCCTGCTCTAGTTCTACGTTAGCTCCAAAGCCATTGTGACATTAAAAGAATGGATTTTTGTGTTGTTTGCATCTTCCAATTACCTATTGATGTGTATCGTATTCGTTCGGTATAAGTTTATTGATATCTTCAACTGCTTGATGAATGGCATGAATGATCATCTTCTTAATCTGCAAAGCGCGCGTATATTCATTCAGTAATCACACTAGTGTTGTAATGATAGTGATCATCTTTAACTTTACCTCTAATTTATCTTCTTTAGCTTTATGGTTCCTTGGTAGTTTTCTGAATTCCTCGGTCAGATTCAGACACTCTTGTATGTTTTCAGGTGAAACGAAGTCAATAGCTACTTTCGTGCAAGACTGTTCAAATACGAACAACAACTATATAAAAAAATGGACTTCTAAACTCTAAAGGCTAAAGAGTAAGCAGACAAGTGTGTTTTTACCTTCAAATTCCTCACTTGGTGTGGACAGCCAGCTGGTATAAAAACTGCCTCGCCGAGTTTCTGCTCAAATGTCCAAGGTTCTATTCCTGAATAATATCGCAACAATGAGAAATAAGGTAACGAACTTGGAGACGAATAATGGATTATATGCTTACCGAATTCGTTCTTTAGTTTGATCTTGTGTTGTTCAGTCAGGTAGAATGTTTGGTCATGGATTGGGTGAATGACCTGAGCAAAAGAAAGGCATCACATTTTTACGTATAGTTATTAAGAATCAAATTATAGTGTGCTTACATCAACAACTGGACTGCAGTATGTTTGCCTGAATTCATGTGAATACTTGATGAGATATTTCTTCAGCTTCGGTACGTCTTCCCGTCTGAAAATATCCCACAAAGCGCCACCACCTCTATGTTGTGTATCAGATGCAGCAGTTTTATGATTATTTCTTTTCTCTTGATCTCTGTATTCTGTTCTGGCTGTATTTTCTAGTTGATCCTGAGATTTATGCCTCTGCTTCAACAAATGAATGGCTTGACACTGCTTCTCAGTCAAGGAAACTTCAGCTGTATGAGTCAAGATGTTAACCTGCACCCGTAAAAGCAAGTTAGGCTATTTTTAAATAAAAAGAACATAAAAAGAAGATAAGTATCGCACAGCATCAGACAAATCACAGTGAAGTTTTGTGACAGAATCTCCCCTCCCAAGCTCCTCTTTGGTCCCATAAGCAATATATGTTTTGGGACCTAAATCAGGTTTGTTTACATTTTCAGGCAACTTGGCTGAGAGGTTAAGATAACCCGACTTCGAATCTGTGTATTCTTGGAAAGGCAGAGCACGGATGAATTCGTAACAATGTCGAGGAAGCAAATCCTCAAATTTGTCATAAGGTGGCCAGTCCTTGAGTTTAAGCATTTCAGGCCAAAAATTTGAGTATTGTCTCCCTTCTGTATAACCTTTGAAAAACTCCCGTGTACTGATCTCCACCTGCATCTCCACATTACGAAGAGAATAGAAAAGTATATTGATTAAGGCGAAAAGATGGAAATAACCTCACAACAAGCCAGGCAATCTATAGCCTTTATATTTGTATTTGTGTTCTCAGAAAATGCACGCAACATAACCATGGGTTCCCAGCTTAATCCTGTTGCAGGCTGAAGGGTATCTCTAACTATTACAGGCTCACCTTTGGTCCAGTGTCTTCGAAAATGAAGCTTTTCGTCATGCATGATTTCACTTGAATTGGGGCAGTACAAGTAGTTATCATTTGAGCCTTCTCTTGAAGCTGCCTTGAGTGACTTTTCACTGTCAATGCAACAATCTGAAGGCTGTGAAATTATACTGAGAGTTTTAGTTCGGGTCATAATACTTTCAGCTTGTATCCTTAAATCAGAAATCCAGTGTTTAGGAAGAAAACGCTTGAGCTCTAATATACCGCTGGCACATCCACCCATTTGTGTGCTAGGACACAGAATAACCCCATTTTTTACTGAAAAAATCTCTACAGGCAATTCAAAAGCTTCATCTGAACACACTTTATGGCAAGTTTCAGGCAGAGGATCTCCACCATGCATGTAATCAGAGCCCTTAAATAGATAGGGATTAGCTTTGCAGAGAACTTCTGGAAGCTGGCCTTCGTGGATCTCCCAGAAACAACACAGACAGAGTTCATAAGAGCAGTTTGGGCAACTACGGTGGAGATCAACAATTGAAGTTGAACAGCGGTTGCTGCTCAATGTGGATAGAGTTTCAAATTAGCATGGTATGATACAATAAAAATGATGGTTTATATAATCAATCACTTACCAGTATACTCGCTCAGTATCATGGCAAATTCCTTGTTTTACCACGACAGAAGATGATGGCACCCCTGTATTGCAAATGCTTCATTAGGAGTATAAAAATGCGTTGAACTGATGAATATTAACAAAGTTAAATTTCATACCTTGAATTTGGGCCTCCTTATCAATCTCGTTAAGTTGTTCTTCGTGAATTTTTTTAAGGTATGGGAAAAGTTTGTGTATGAAGTACTCCAAATGCTGAATCTTCTCCTGATCATTTATATCCCTTTTAGATGTCTGAATAGGAAGACAGCGAAAGAGTTTTTTCAATAGTGAAATCACAATAAAGACACATAGTGTCTGAAGTAAAACACAAACCTTCAGGTTGTCAACTGAATGTAGACACGTGGAGCAGTTGCAACTTCCAAGGCAGAATGGACAACAATTTGAGATGTCCTCTTCCGAAGATGATGGATACCTATGCGAACAAGTTGCATAATCTAGTTTACACCAACAAGAATGATGACAGCAAGCTGTGTTCAATTCACATATTTACTCTATGAAGCAAAATAGAAAAGTGGATGATGCTCACCATTGCTTAATACAATTGACACAGTAGAGCTTCTCTTTGCATTTTCTGCATTGAACAACAATTCTTCTATTTTCTTTCTGGCACTGATGGCAGGTGCCATACTGCTCAGAAATCACTTGTTTCTAAAGAATGATAACAGAAGACATTATATAAACACAAAAGAATAGAAAAATGAAATATGGCACATTTAACTTCCAAGGATGCATACCTTTGTATTCTTAGTAGTTGAGCGAGAGCTTGGTTTCCTGTAAATTTTTATACTAGACAATGACTGTGAGGCCAAACAGAGAGCTTTCCTTTTACAGTCAGTTGCACTTCTATTGGCATTAAGAATATCATTACATTTGGTTTTTGACAAAATGGATGTATCACATGTTAGTGTGCTTTTTTCTGTAAATGAAACCCCAGTTTCATCATTATCAGACCAGTCACCTACAACATAGTTAGTATCTAGCTTAACTGAAACTACACGACGTCTTTTCGGCATTTTCTCCCTGTCGATGCGATCACTTTGTTTTCTTCTATTGCAGATGCTAATCTCAAGTGCATTTCGTTTCTCTTTAGTCTCATCCCAAACATCATCACTGTCACTTATTCCTCTCTTTCTTGACCTTGTACAGACTTTCATGCATTTTTTCTCAGAAAAACTATTACTTTTTGAGTCAGCTTTTCTATCATTGAACAATATTTTATTTGTATAAACCTCCTTCACAGTCCTGTAACAGCCTTCATCTACCTCACTATTGTGAGTTATAAAACCTGAAGAAAGTGGATGGAAGTTCTTCAAACCAATACATTTATCTGAAGGAACCACACTAATAGAATCACTGTTCTTTGCTGTTAATGATCCTCTCCGGGTTGAAGGAATCATACCTGCAGATGTATCCAACACATAAATTGGAACATTAACTTGTAAAGTCCTTGCTTCCGTGTTGGTCAAATCTCTAGATGCCATAGCCAATAATTTCACAACTTCCTCAATCTTCTCCTCTCCCTCATCCTCCGAAGGAATAACCAATTTCCTATTCCTAACAGGCACACGCCTCTGTCTCTTCATATTATCTTTTTCAATTACCATAACGCATAACAATGCCATTGGCATAAAACTGCATCATACAAACACCCAAAAATGCAGTACAAATTAGGTAGAACTCACTTAATTAACAGGGAAAACAACTTAAATAACAAAAAACTAATCCCATGTCGCAAATTGCTGAAATAGAAATACGAGTTTCCTCATCTCCCAAATCACAGTATCAGCAACAAAAAAACAATATTCCCTATACCAAGAAAGAAGAAATTATCAATCTTTGAACATAAAAAGTGAATCAATTTCAATCTCTAGAATCATAATCCGATCATAATAATCAAATCACATCATCTTCTTCAAACAAAAACATTAGAAAAAAAATATGCAATGCATACCATTATAAAAACAGAGAATAAAAAACTCGCAAATCCGGAAAAAGGTTCACCAAGCAAGCGAGTAAAACATTGCTTGATCAATTTGCGATTCAAACTCTCCGTCGGTAAAAAGCGAAAGATGATCCGAATGAATAGAAACAAACTCAAATCAGAAATTCAGAATATCAACGTCCCAAATATAAAGTGTTTCATGATTCTAACATTGGCGTAAGAATATATAATTTAATTAAAATATTTGACGTGCTATATTATTTAAAATACTTCTAAATATTAAAATAAAAGTTAAAAGGTTACAAATCTTTTTTCTTATAATATTAAAGGAATTAATATTGAGAAATCATAATATTTAGCGGGTCAACGGCCACACGTAGGACCCATGGGCTCATTGTTTGACAGTTTCTTTAAAATAGGTAATATTATTTATTGTCATATACCATAAAATAATAATCCATATGCAAAATTAGGGTTTAAAAATGTTCAAACATTACCAAATATATTAAAAATATCAAACTTTGAGTAATTAAATTTTAAATATTTTAAAAAAAATTCAAATTAATCTGTACCAATTGGTATACAATAATGTTTATGAAACACTACAATGTTACATTAGTAGCCAAAGTTTGTCTACAATTCATCACAAGGAACCAACTTCACTCGTCTTGCTCTGCGCCGGTGTGCTACATCTCGAGTGTCGTTTCGTAGCAACCAAGCCCTGATCCCGGTCATTTTCTCCTCGGTACTCATCATCTTCATCGTCGTCCTTGAAAACGGGATGAACATATGCATATTGTAGATAACCAGTCAAGTTCAAATTCGGTTCCCTTGCACGTTCAAGAGTATCTCTCAACATTGCTTCCTATAAACACATAAAAAATAAGAACTAATGATCGAATAAAACGAATTCAACATTCGATCCGAACCTGTAGAGGGTATTTAACGAAAGCCGGCTCGTAACGCCCTTTGCAGAAACGGTGAAAGAAGAAAGTCAGTACGGGTAGAACAAGAAGAAAAGGCGTTGAAACAGCAGCTCCTTTTGTACTCATTAATCCCATTAAAACGAGCTGCGAGAAGATCATTGCGAAAATAATACGGCCATGAACATCCGGCCAAAACGCAGCTGCACTTTCGTATTCTTGATTATATACATTCAGGACCTGCAAAACGAGTTTCGAGTTACCTCGTAGTTTCATTCCAATGAATGGTAACAAATAATACAAAGATCGAACCTGATGGCGATAAACAACGTAGGCAAAAGCAAAGAAGACGAGTATGAAAGGGAGAAAAATAGGTGTAACCACAGCATAAACAAGCCCAAGAAGAAAATAAAGCTGAATCTGCGGTTCCCCTGTGTTAAAACCGATGCTTCCCGGATCCATAGCTTTGTTTCGATCCTTATCAGTTTTAATGAGGAAGAAGTTTTTCAAATGGAAGATTACCAATGGTGTAAGTCTCAAGATTTCTGCAGCAACACCAGCCCATCCATCGATCATTACGTAAGTTATAAAGAAAGTTGCTCTCATAGGAATTGCAACTCCGATCGTTCTCGGGATTCTGAGATCGAAAAGAAAGCAGTTAGTAGTTATTATACACAACAACTCTCAAGGGATTCGAAGGACTTACTCATTTGCAGACTGGTTTATAAAAGTATTGAGTTGATCGAGCGCGGTTCCGGCGATTATGCTAACAAGAAAAACATTGATGAAGTTGAATAGATAGTATTTAGTGGCAGATCTTCGTTCGAGAGATGATCGGGATAAAAAGCCTTCAAACTTTGACATCATCATCAGTATTGTTGGTAGCACTATAAGAATGATTTTCAAAGCAATTTCAGGCAATACACCTTGAATAAGTGACTTGATGAAAGATCTGTGTAATAATGAGACAAAAATTGTTAGAAGCAACGAAATTCGGCAACTCGTAAAAGAATGATCTTACATTTCAATGACTGGTCTGAGGAATGGAACTGCTCGTTCAATACCTTCAATGTTTGCAAGAGATTGTACAAAAGTGATTGGAATAATGAAGAAGAAGGTGAGGAAGAAGAAAACTACAGAAATTATAACCCTTCTAACAGAGAGTGAAAAATATGAGATAGCTAAGTTAGGCCAGTATACGTCGCGTGGTTCCGAAGCCCACTCGGTTAACCATANATAGCTGGCCACGTCAGCTTTCCGCGGACGGCGTCCGCTATTCGCTCTAAAACAATATTTGATTTTTCTGATCGCATTATTTAGCCGAATTAGCCCATTGTTTGACAGTTTCTTTAAAATAGGTAATATTATTTATTGTCATATACCATAAAATAATAATCAATATGCAAAATTAGGGTTTAAAAATGTTCAAACATTACCAAATATATTAAAAATATCAAACTTTGAGTAATTAAATTTAAAATATTTTTAAAAAAATTCAAATTAATCTATACCAATTGGTATACAATAATGTTTATGAAACACCACAATGTTACATTAGTAGCCAAAGTTTGTCTACAATTCATCACAAGGAACCAACTTCACTCGTCTTGCTCTGCGCCGGTGTGCTACATCTCGAGTGTCGTTTCGTAGCAACCAAGCCCTGATCCCGGTCATTTTCTCCTCGGTACTCATCATCTTCATCGTCGTCCTTGAAAACGGGATGAACATATGCATATTGTAGATAACCAGTCAAGTTCAAATTCGGTTCCCTTGCACGTTCAAGAGTATCTCTCAACATTGCTTCCTATAAACACATAAAAAATAAGAACTAATGATCGAATAAAACGAATTCAACATTCGATCCAAACCTGTAGAGGGTATTTAACGAAAGCCGGCTCGTAACGCCCTTTGCAGAAACGGTGAAAGAAGAAAGTCAGTATGGGTAGAACAAGAAGAAAAGGTGTTGAAACAGCAGCTCCTTTTGTACTCATTAATCCCATTAAAACGAGCTGCGAGAAGATCATTGCGAAAATAATACGGCCATGAACGTCCGGCCAAAACGCAGCTGCGCTTTCGTATCCTTGATTATATACATTCACGATCTGCAAAACGAGTTTCGAGTTACCTCGTAGTTTCATTCAAATGAATGGTAACAAATAATACGAAGATCGAACCTGATGGCGATAAACAACGTAAGCAAAAGCAAAGAAGACGAGTATGAAAGGGAGAAAAATAGGTGTAACCACAGCATAAACAAGCCCAAGAAGAAAATACAGCTGAATCTGCGGTTCCCCTGTGTTAAAACCGATACTTCCGGGATCCATAGCTTTGTTTCGATCTTTATCAGTTTTAACGAGGAAGAAGTTTTTCAAATGGAAGATTACCAATGGTGTTAGTCTCAAGATTTCAGCAGCAACACCGGCCCATCCATCGATCATCACGTAAGTTATAAAGAAAGTTGCTCGCATAGGAATTGCAACTCCGATCGTTCTCGGGATTCTGAGATCGAAAAGAAAGCAGTTAGTAGTTATTATACACAACAACTCTCAAGGGATTCGAAGGACTTACTCATTTGCAGACTGGTTTATAAAAGTATTGAGTTGATCGAGCGCGGTTCCGGCGATTATGCTAACAAGAAAAACATTGATGAAGTTGAATAGATAGTATTTAGTGGCAGATCTTCGTTCGAGAGATGATCGGGATAAAAAGCCTTCAAACTTTGACATCATCATCAGTATTGTTGGTAGCACTATAAGAAAGATTTTCAAAGCAATTCCAGGCAATACACCTTGAATAAGTGACTTGATGAAAGATCTGTGTAATAATATGAGACAAAAATTGTTAGAAGCAACGAAATTCGGCAACTCGTAAAAGAATGATCTTACATTTCAATGACTGGTCTGAGGAATGGAACTGCTCGTTCAATACCTTCAATGTTTGCAAGAGATTGTACAAAAGTGATTGGAATAATGAAGAAGAAGGTGAGGAAGAAGAAAACTACAGAAATTATAACCCTTCTAACAGAGAGTGAAAAATATGAGATAGCTAAGTTAGGCCAGTATACATCGCGTGGTTCCGAAGCCCACTCGGTTAACCATAGAGTGGGGTTTCTGGATTGCTGAGTCTGTGCACAGACAGCAGCACCCCATCGTGTTTTGAATGAGACGAAAGCAGATGGCATTATACAGTTAGGATCAGTCTTTACTCTCTCCCTCTCTTGTTCAATCTGCACGTAAAAGTCGTAAGAGATGCGTAGTAATAACAAAGTAATATGGAAAAATGCATCGATGCTCACTTCTTTTGTAAGTATCTCCAGTTCAGCAGTGACATGATCAATGGCATCGACTTTCTTTCCGCACAGCCCAAGAAAGCCACTCTGAAGTTTTAGTAAAAAGAATGAGAAAATATTAATGAAACATGCACAAATACAGAAGTATCCAAGCACCTTTGTCATTGGTCGTTTCTCGGGTTTTCTTTGATATTTTAATTGGTAAAAATCAAGCCAATTCTGTTTACTTTTCTTCTTCTTTACCAAATCAGCAAGCTTATTAGCATTGATTACTACCTGCAATGAAAACCTTCGGATTATAAGCTAAAAGATCACATGAAGAAGTCAAAATCATACAACAGACTGAATTGTGTGATTTTGTACATTTATCGTTGGATTCATCTCAAAACAACAGTGCAGAAAATGCATGATGTAAAAGGCTATATTGACAAGCAACCATGCAATAACTATGCAAAATCAAAGAAAAGAGAAAAAAGTAATGAGACGTCCAAAGTTTAAATAGTGTAAAAGCTGCCCATAGTTTAGAAAACGTGTATTTAGCACCCGAAGTTTCGAAAGCGTTTAAGAATGAACGTCAAGTGAATAGTAGCAGTTTTAACGTCATTTTTCCGTGAACAGTTTTTCAAAATTTGGAGATCTAGACATTACACATATCTTTTTGACATTAAGAGGTCAAATACAAATAATGATACGTTTAAAACATTAACGGAAATTAGATCAAATACGTATTATAAAACCTAGAAAACATAACATTTACAACATTTTAAAGTTTAGAGGTCAATATAACCAATTATAATAACTCCGGGTGCTTTTTACAATTTTAAAATATGGGAACACAACCTTTACACTATTTTAAATTTAACGATCTCCTACAAATATACCAATCGAAAAATAATGCTAAGAAAAAATGTGAGATTAAATAGTGAAAAGAACCTGATGAAGTAAATAGTGGTCTGGATGGTTGACTAAGAAGAAATGTTGCACACTTTCAGTCACTGTTTCATCTGAATCTGGTGGGATGTTTCTCACGAGGACCTGAAAAGATGAAGTTTTATCGACAATATATGTACGAATCCAGTGACAACGCTGTAAGTACAGTACTGCTTGATTGTCACGGAATATTCGTAACTATGAATATTACCGTGAATTGATCAGGGCGACGTTTTTCGGATGCAAGAAAGTGTAGGCGCATTGATGCAACTGTTCCATACTCTTTCATTAAGGTATAGCATACCCAAAAGGTAAACGCATAAGACATTACAATATGAGTCCAAAACCTGCATAAAATTTCAAGTTAAAATTCATAAGCCTTAATGCGGAATTAGCATAACTCATGACTTAGTTTATGTAAATAATTATACCGATTTGAGCCATGTGGAATGTTTGAAATCGAAAGCTTGTCGATGTTACTAAACTCAATCCTGTTAATTTCTTGAGACATTTCCAAGGTGTTGTTGGTCCAGTTAACAGGCACTAGAATAGCCCAAGCAAGCAACGTTAAAGGAACAAAAATCTTCAGTCTGCAACACCAAATTCGACAAACTATGTTTCAATGAACATAAAAATCGATAATAAGCAACTGAAATTAAGCATGAAATATGTTGAAGCCTACCCGAGTAAGTAAATTCGTAAATAGACAGCTGAATCAAGGCCTGCATGATCAATGAGCTCTGCCTCAGGCATTTTAAGTGCTTCAGGAGCCCAATTCAGAAATTTAATATATGCTTTCCAGTTTAGATTGACAAATGCACCCGAACTTGTGGGACTGCCTCTTAAACCTTTAAGGTACCATTTAGGGAAATAGACTCTATCATTGAAGGGTTGAAGCCTTAGGATGGCAAATGCTATAAGAAAAACAAGTGCACTAAGAATGTTAACTCCCGCTGCAAGCCCTATATCTGCAAAAGTCGCCATCACGAAGCACTTCTGAAATTATTAAACTTCCTGCAAGGCAAACACAAGAATTTATAGGGAATTTATCATAACTCACAAGCAATTACACTACTTTCAGTTACAGCAATATATTTAAATTCTTTAGAACGCTCATTTACTTACAGAAACAAGAAAAGTAATGAGAATATTCATAAACAAGCCAGTCTCAAAACCACACAAAATTGAACCGAACCCACAAAGCTCATCATCTTGGTGCATCAGTGATCCAAATCAGATGCTAAAATGGAAGGATTTAACAAAAAAAGGGTTAAAAATCATGCAAAGTTAACAAAATCCAACAACATTTTGTCCTGCCTCAAATAATCAAAGCAATTCCCCAGATACAAAAGTGAGCGTCCCACAGTAAAGAAAAAGCATATACAAACAGATATAAGAAAGAGGATGCCCAGCAACCGTCAAGCAAAGAATAATTGTAAGAAGTTAAAGGTGGGGGTCGCACCAAACTTGCAGAGAATCTATCCCAATTTCTCCATCCCACTAAACCTACTACCCAAACACACATTATACACATAAAATGCAACAACACAATACCTCTAGTGTGAAACTTTTATCGACCAAACTTGGGTAGTTGGGAAAAGCAAGTGTCACACAGATTCAGAATAAGAAAGTTGACAAGTGGGTTACGATCTGATTTCCATGAATCAAACTCAAAGATGGAAAGAAACAGTTGACAAATTGCAAGAAACGACGCGTAAAATCAATGAAAAAACTTGAGTAACGGCTCTTAAATTCAATACACGTTACAACCCGGTTCCTCCACTATATCATCTACATGCAATTGCAGACAACCTTGTTTACACACGTGGGCATCACGCTCTAACGGCTACAAATTCAACGTGGTGATGCCTTATCAAGTTTGGTTTTTGTAAGTAAATTATTTATTTCATGTCGAAAATTGGTATTAACATTTATATAACAATTATAAAATAATAATTTAGTTTCTGATAATAAAAATAAATGTATATCTGTTTATAAAATAAAATAAATAATATAATATTGTTTGAATATAAGATGTTTGGTTCATTAATTAAAATACTAAAAAATCAAGATTTCAGTATAACGGTTGGAAACAATTGTAGTATGGAAAAGAAAATTAGTTCATATAATAATATATAAAATGAAATATGATATAATTATTATTCTTTTACTCATAAAGAAACAGGAAAAACAGACAACGGTAACCGTACAATATGATTCAAGCTTCCTGTAAGAACAATTTCTCCAAAGCTAAAGTCATCAAGAACTTCAACAACAGTAAGATTTATATGCAAAGTCTGTGTTTTTCCCGGCGCAACCGTGAACTGAATCGGATTCACACTAACCGCAACTCCCTTTGGCTGAACCACTGCAGTTATATACATCTCTGGTTTCTCAGCCACATTCTTCATTACTCTCTGCGTTTTTCTACTTCCAGAAAGTTCAGTTACTGTCAATGAAGGCAAGTTCAAATCAAACGAGCTATCGAAAGTCGACTTGCATAAGCTTCCGGTAGCGATTTTGATATCATTAGCGTCTGTGTTGGGAAGTGAACATAAGAAGGCGATGTAATCTTCGAATTCTGATTCAAAAAAAGGCATGTGATCAGAAGCAATTTTTAGATGAATTAAGAGAGATCTCTACCTGTAGGGAAAACTAGCCCAGGATCTAATGCTCGGAAAGGATCGACGAGACCGGCTCCGTAACCAAACGGAGCAGCCGGGAAGATAGTGTGGAGATCAAATCGTTGAGTTTTTATAGGTTCTCCATGATTGTCATACTTTGAAGCTGTTGTTGACATTGCTGAAGCTATCATTGCTGGTGTCCAAGATGGATATTTTTGCTTGATCGTTGCTGCGATTCCTGCGATATGTGGTGTTGCCATGCTCGTACCGGACATCAATGCAAAATCGTATCCTGAAAATACGAAAGCACGAAACGTAAAAGATTTAACAAGTCATTTGTAGGAGTCGATATACCTTCGAGGATCTTTTCTGATACACTCATGGGACTCCAAGCAGCCCAAATCTGGTAACCAGGAGCTAAAATATCAGGTTTAAGTACATCTGCTGGAGTTCTCTTCTGGTTAATGTAATCAGGTCCTCTAGAAGAAAATCTGCTAACAATTGGGGCTTTTTGTTCATATGAAGCAACTCTACCTTCACCAATTGCTGCTTTTCCATTGAATCTTAGAGCAAGCACTTCGCTATCTCTGTTTGTGTATTGTTCGTAATATTTCGATATGATCTGCAATTAACATGAGTTAACGTCAATTGTATCGAACATTTGAATAGTATTACTTACCATTGCATCACTCGTTCTTGGGATC
Source organism: Utricularia reniformis (assembly GCA_009725065.1). NCBI lineage: Eukaryota > Viridiplantae > Streptophyta > Magnoliopsida > Lamiales > Lentibulariaceae > Utricularia > Utricularia reniformis. The sequence continues at coordinate 81,992 of RWGZ01001398.1, forward strand.
AAAATTCCAGGAACTGAAAAAGGAATAGGCTCTGCAACAAAATCTCCATATTCAGGACTGGCTACGAGGATAAAACCCGCAAATACGAGGGTCTTTGCTGTTTGAATAAGGTTTGTGAGATTTGACTTTCCAGTGTTGAAGCCAGTTGAGAAAGTGCAGATAACTATACTTCCATAAACAACAGCAGAATCAAGAGTTTCTGAAGATTGGCACTCTTCAATGTTAAATGCAGTAGTGTTTCCCTTTACTGCGTCCTTAGCTAACACTAGCTTATGCTTAAGCAATTCTCCACCAAAAGATGGACCCGACAACCCGACTCCACCGATCTTCGTACCATCCCCGAGGACAAGACTTCCGGGATAACTTCTGTCTGTGTTACAGGATGCAACACTAAATGACCATGGACTGTATGAAACTACAGAATAAGGACCTGGTCCTTTGTTTCCTGCAGCCTGAGCGATGAAAACACCGGTCTTACGTGCCGATAACATGAACACATCGAAGAAACTGAGAAAGGTAACCATATCCTCTGGTGGCTCATCGGGTCCTATCGAGAGAGTTAAGATGTCAACTCCATCTATGGCTGCCTGTATATGATTACAACAGCAAAATGTAGATTAGAAATGAATGACATTCAAGATGGTTGAAACTTGAAATAAATGCTCACTTGTTCAATTGCTGCTAGTACATCTGCTAAAGTTCCCACTGTTGGATATATAGCTTTGTATACAGCAATTCTGTGTTAATGAAATATGTCTAAATCGAGTTTCGAATATAAATACTATGGTTTATAAGAGTATTACTATCATTATAATCCGTTCATCATGTATTTTTCGAACCTTGCTCGAGGTGCCATTCCGCTGGCTCGGCCATAGAAAAAGTTGTTCACAACTACTGGAACTCCGTAGTTTCCGGCTGCAGTCGACGCCACATGGCTGCGAAAAATAACACATTTTTACTTTACTGCATACTCTGTATAATAGTTTTTAGTTACTACAAAAACTACCTTCCATGTCCAACGGCATCAAAAGGTGATAAAATATCTACTGTTGGATCAAGTTTTGCAGCAGAAGCTTGAGCTCCGGCTGCGAAGAATCGGGCAGAGACGATTTTTCCATTGCAAGAACTCGCTGGGAAATATGGCCCTTCTTCGCAAGCTCCAGAAAAGTGAGAAATGTCTGAAGTAAATGGATCAAAAGGGTCATGAGCAAAACTGGGATGGTGAGGATTTATGCCGGAATCAACTATTCCGATCACAATTCCTTCTCCGCCATCCTTGCCACCTCCTTTCTCCGCCCAGACCGCCGGCAACCCCAAAAATTCCGGCGTGTGACTAGTCATTAATTTCACTCCTCTATCTTTCTCCACCATCTTCACTCCATGCACTTTCTTCAACTTCTCAGCCTATTTGTCATAACTTAGAATAATGTAAATATCATGTTTAAAAATTGTAAGAAAAACTGCAGAAGTTATAATTATGAATTAAATTAAAATTTTTAAAAGTTACAAATATCATTCATTAAGTTTTATAATTATGTATTTGACTCCAAAAGATTCAAAATAATTCGAGTTAGATCATATTAATATTTTAAATAATTATTAATTTGCATTTGACATCTTAAACTTAAAAAATGTAATTATTATGTCCTCAAATCTTGAAAATTTAAAAAGAATACATAAGTTGTCAAACCGTTAATATTAACTTGAGAGTCATTTTTAACGATATTGAAACTTCGGACTAGATACATAATTTCTAAACTTTAGAGATATTATCTTCACATTATTCTAAACTTGGTGTCGGGTATAATTTTCTATGTTATTAATAAACGTAAACTCTTGAAGAATGTAACCTGAGAATGTGTTGTGTGGACAGCAAAACCATTGACAATGTGCTTGAAGTCATACATCTTGCTATAAGTTGCATATTCAAGATTGCTTTCGAGAAACCGATCATGGGATTCGACCAATCGATTCGAGTAGGCAGCATAAGCTTCACTAGACATAAATTCAAAAAAAACATCAGCCTAAATGCTCATTGATAATACACATTATGCCTTACCTTTTGAACTTGTGATCTGGTTCGATTTCATCATTTGCTCGGGGATGAAATGCAGCTGGCTCTTCGTCGATCAGGACCAAGTAGATGTCTCGTTGCTCCGCAATGGAAGAATGTAGAACTGCAGAGAAGATGAAGAAAATAAGGACATGATGGTGCTGATTCATGTTGATTTGTTGTATGAATGAGGAAACAGTAACTGGATTATATGTGAAGAAAGTGCATTATGAATGTGAATAAAGCTGGTTTTAATGGAGGAAAGAACAAATTCTGTTTAACAAAACTTGCTCATCTGTCCATGTTTTAGGGGTTTTTTTCCGATTCGGATTGTACCTAAATTTCGAATATTGAAAAGTATAGATTCTTCATAATCCTCAAACTTTCCATCAAATATGCCAAAATTGCATTTACTCATGAGTCATTGACAGCAATATGTAAAAGGTATGGTCTTTCAAAGATGGAGAGAAAATCCAAAGTGTGTATAGTGGGAGAGTACCTGTGTTAAAATCTCATCGATCATGAGTTTGATGGAGGTGACTTATGTAAGTTGGAAATGTCGAACAATTCCATGAATCTCTGATCAGAAAGCCGAGCCTTTTCGCTAGCGAACCTTTGGTACTCGTCGAATATAGAAGAAAGACACCATTTTTGCCATTTCCTGAGGCATCCCACGAGACAACCAGTCCGGTGCTTTTTGATGCAAAGAGAAATATGTTTTCAGTACACTGAAATCTAATCATGTAGTAGGGAAATGAAAAGAGGGTACCTTCCCCCGTTTGCAGTGAATCAGGAGTGGGTGATTTTTTTCATCTGTAAAGACAGAACTTAAATCAGTAACATCTCAAGCACAGTGGCATGTAGAAAGAACAGAAGCAGGGAATACCAAGTAATACTTCAAGCGCACGACCAACCGTATCCGCAGGGATGTTCATATATAGATCCTGCACAGCATTCAAGAGTTATAGATAGAAATATTTTATTTAAACAACATATTGCTCTCTTAGCTTACACAAATACAGCACTTAAGATTTTCAAGTAGAATCGAGTCCAGGCACAACATATGAGCAATGAGTTTACTGCATACTCACTACACATCAATGAACGGTTTTCTGAAGCATAGAATACATGAAAAAAAGACGATAGGGGCATCTAGAATCTAGGAGAGCCTGGGTGCAAGAACTCCATTCAGAACTCGTCTACTACATATTTGATTTGATTGGTTTATCCAATCAAAATATCACACCTTCTAAGAAATAAAAATATAGCATAGCATGCATGAAAAGAAGATGACAATGGAATCTAGAATCCAGGAAGCATGGCAGTAATAACTATGGAACCTCTGAATAAATAGGTTTCTAGCATATATAGAAGGCCATGAATATTTTCCATAGAGAAAAGAGAGAGAGATATATATGTAAGATCAATAAGAGGATCTTAAAATTAACTTCCAGAGGGACATCAGGCGAAAATGGATCTTAAAAGTCCAGAAAGGATTGACTTGTTACGAAAAGATAAATCAATAAACATATTAAGTACTGAAAAGAATTATGTGGTCAAAATGGTATTACCACATCCGTGTTCTTGAAGGGACAAAAAGTCCAGTCCAGAATTCTTTTATATGAAATCAATTTATTCAGAACTAGTTTACTGGATAATTGATCTTGATTTGTTTCTCCAAATCAAAATATCAAAACTTCTAAGAAATAACAAATAAAAAGCTCAGCGTTCGCCTACTAAAATCACCTTTGATCCATCCACGCCGAACTGGAACAGACGAATGCCATTGTCATGGATGAACTGCATATTCGCTTCAGGATAAGGCTCGGGACACAAATATCTGCAAAAAATCAAAATCTTCAATTGACGTACAAAAAAATAATAACCGTCAATTCTTAACCAACATGATCGATCGTAAGCCAAGGGATTTCAAAAACGGAAAATTCATCGAATCAGGATATCCGGATCTGTATATCCCGTAATCGACCATAGAGAAGTTCAACGGCGGCGCAAAAAGAGAATCATCTCCGACGTCGCTAGAAACACCAATTTTCTCTGAAGTTAAATCCAGTAGGCGCCCATCTTCTCCCATAGAGCTAGACGTAATCGTCGGCGTTCATGCAATCGGTGCCAAATTCAACCGGAGAAAGAAGAAACAGCGTCTTTTGTATCAGAAAAGCAACTTGAGGAGATGAATAACAGTTTCGCGAAGATTCTCCAAAATTCACTGAACCTTATGGAAGAGAATCGTGATTCCAATTCCGTGGGAACCCGAAACTCATGATGTGTATTTATAGATATAGAAATCAACATTATATCCAAAAATTAGGACTCTTTGTTGGGACTGAATTACCCCCACCTGTTACTGAAATTACAATATCATTAAACAACAAAGTTATGTTGCATGTTATTTATATACTGTTGGTGTATTTTGTTACTTTAAAGTGTATAAATCTAAATATTAATAAAAATGGGAGATTTTATTATATTAATAAATAGTAAAGAAATCATTTTTAATATCTCAAGTTTGTATAAAAATTTGAGATATTAAATTTCTAATATTAATTTACATCACTCAATTTTAACAAAATTTAATTAAAATAAAATTAATTGTTTGCTACAAATTGAATTTAACCAAACTTGAACTTCGAATCGAATTTATTTCATTTCGAGTCAACTCGAACCATGAAACAATGTAAATTTTCTATTCAATTCAATCCATATAAATCTCTATTCAATTGAACACAATATTATAGATAATTTGATCAACCAATACAATAGAAAAAATAAAAAAATTGGTTGATATAAATTAATAATTTAAAAGTTAAGATACTTAAATTGATTTCTATACAATTTTGAGTTACAAAAAACAAAACTTTTCGTTAATAAATATAGATATATTTTCTATTAAACACATATCATTATTCTCTCTAATTAAATAAAATTATCTAATTGTTTGATTGGATTCATGAATTATGAAACTTTCAAAATAATTCATCATATTTGTTGTCGTTTATTTATCAAAATTGTGATATCATAACTATATCCATTATTGTTATCCATTCTTCTCCACCTCTCCTTTAATGGGTCCAGGCCAAAACGAATTTGCAGCTCAAGAAAATCCCAAGTTCCAGCCGACCTCCGGGACACCCAATAACTACACGTGGTCCAGCACACGGAATCCGTGAAAGCTTGACAGTTTTGTTGTCTTTTCTGTCATCTATGAGTCAATGGTTTTCTTGATTTTGTGGAAGATACCAGTTTTTCCAAGAAACCAGCGTGTCAAATTTCTGGTGTTTATGGGTTTCTATTTATCAGTTCTGGGTTGATTCTAATCAAGGACTTAGTTGCAATCAGTCAGAAATAAGTATGCTCTTACAAAAACATCTGTATTGTTCGAAATATTTTGTCTTTGTATGATTGATTAACTTCAAGTATACTTCAATTACGACAAGGCTTTGCCAGAAGGGGGAAAACTTGTTCAATCCTGGCCCTACCGACTCTTACAGGTCACGATCTACAGTGGGATTAGCTTTTGATTAGTTCTTAACTCAAATAATTTTGCCATTTTGCTATTCTAATCTCAGAGATCCCTATGGGGGATGAGGTGAAAGAGATGTTCTTGCCTGCAGAAAAGTTCTTTTCTGGAGATTCATTTGATGAATCCAATTTCCAGATGAAGATAGCCCTAAAATGGGTAATCTCTGATTATTCTAATTTATGGAAAGCTGGGATTTCATTTTCTATATTTTTTCTGCTTGATGTTGGTGTTCCTTTGATATCCCACTACGTTTTTTCTTGCTCTGATTGTGATCAAAGCCATCAGAGACCTTTTGATGGAGTTGTGCAATTATCACTATCATTATTTGCAGCACTTTCTTTCATTAGTATTTTTGTTTTCGGGCGTCGATATGGCCTTCGTAAGTTTCTGTTTCTTGATAAATTATGCGACGAAAGTGACAAAGTTCGACAAGAATACACTAAGCAAATTCAAGTAAGCTTCTGTTTTCATGTTATCATTACATTTAGACCATTAATAGATTATGAAATCGGCAAATGATATTGTCTTTATTCGATTATTGATGCAGCATTCGATGAAACTTCTTCTAGCATTTATCCTCCCCTGTTTCATCGCTGACAGTGCATACAAAATATGGTGGTTCAGCTCAGGAGGAACTCAAATTCCATACTTTTACAACATGTTATTAAGCAAAGTGGTTATTTGCGTGCTCTTAACATCTTCATGGCTATATCGTATTACGATCTGTTTTCTCGTTTGCATCCTTTTTCGACTCACATGTTATCTCCAAATACTGAGATTAGAAGAATTTGCTCAAGTCTTTGAGAAACAATCCGATGTTTCTTTGATCTTAATCGAACATCTCCGTATCCGAAGAAACCTCCGTGTAATAAGTCATCGTTTTAGGCTCTTCATTTTATCCACTTTGATTCTAGTCACTATAAGTCAATTCTTTTCATTATATATCACTACAAAGCCAAGCTCCACAGTCAACCCCTTCACAGCTGGAGAAGTTGCTGTAAGTTTCATGCATAAATCGTTTAATATCGAATTTCATCGAAATCTTTCATTTTTTCAGGTATGCTCGGTAACTCTAGTAGCAGGGCTATTTATCTGTTTACAAAGTGCAGCAAAGATAACTCACCGTGCACAGTCTATTACATCTCTTGCTGCTAAATGGCACGCTTTCGCAACCGTGAACTCGTATGATGACGAATGTGCTGAAACTCATCGGTCTCCTTTACCGGAAAGATATACATCTCATTTCGATGAAGATGTAGAAGACGGGGACGGAGATGATTTGTTCGATAACACTAATCTCATCCCGATTTACACGAATACCATATCGTACCAAAAGAGACAAGCTTTAGGTAAGTAGTTTATTTATTTAACTTGCATGGTTTCAATGCCTAGGATTGATGCGTTTTTTTCGAATGCAGTGACGTATTTTGAGCATAATAAAGCGGGAATTACTGTGTATGGATTCATGTTAGATAGGACATGGCTTCATACCATTTTTGTTATTCAGCTTTCGCTTACACTGTGGATATTGAACAAAACGATTGGTATTTCTTGATCGAATCGGTTTCGGAGGCGTTTTTACGAAGCTCTCGTAAATGAATCGTATGTGTGTTGTGATTGATATGCATGATCAAGAAGAAAATGATTGTGAATAATAATAATGTGGTGAGGCTTTCAAGTTTGAATATTGTACTGCATTTGTTGATTTGGCTTGTAATATTTTGTATTTTAAATTGATTTTTTCGATATATAATGAATTTGTTTGGTTTAACTATTAGACGGATTTATGCAACCATTGGGCCCAACCCGGCCCAGTCTACTATTGTTATTACTCAAGAGTTTGGTGGTTAAAAGTGTCATTTAATAGGTTCCGTACTTCCGTTATTCCGTGAATTATTACAGACATTGAAGGGAGGGAGTTTGTTTGTCCGTTGTTGAAATTCCTTTTGACCAAATTTCTTGGGTCTTCCTCGAGTTGCACTTGTCTTCCTCGTGTTTCGCTTTCTCCTCAACTCCCCATTACAATGTTTGAATCATCCATTCTGATTTGATTCAACAATACCCTTTTCATGTTTCTTGGTGTTTTCTAACAGCCTTCTTTCGCGATAAAAAATGTTTTACCGCGAATGGGTATTGTGAAGGGGGAGGAGAGGAGAACAGGAACAGTAACACAAATATTTGTATATCTCGATCCTTGTTTGGAAGAAGGTATTTTATTTACCCGTTTCGTCACACATTTTGGGAAAGAAATGATTTTTTTTCTGATGATTTGTAGAAGAAGAATGAAGGGGATTTACAGGGGTGTTAAATATACAATATCTCAAATATTTGGTACACATCATAAAAATTGTTTCAAAACTCATGTTTTTCGTTTGTTAATGTCAGATTTTATTCATTCTTTTCAGTTGTCAAAGAGCCCGAAATCGAAATTGGACTTCCCACAGATGTTAAGCATGTTTCACATATCGGTTGGGATGGATCTTCAGGGAGTGCTCCAATTTGGGTATATTTTTTATCTCGTTTCTTCTGCTTCAATAGAATCTATATCATTATGTCAACATTGCAGATGAACCAATTTAATAATGCCTCTGGATTTGCCAAGTCTTCACATGGTAATTCTTCTTTGCTCTTCAACTCTATATGTTTCCTTTCCCTTACGGACAATATCTGTAACATCGTACTAAGAAAATGGATTTGGATGAATTCAATTGCATTGTAATTTGTTTAGGAATGAGATTTTTGTGTATTTTTTCGATGAACAAGCTTGAGATCTGATATGTTGTGTATGAGCAGAATCGACAATGCGGGAGCAAGAGTGTGAGGTGCGACCAATGAAGAAGAAGGCAAGACGGAAGAAGTGTAAGTCGACATCGTCCCCAAGGTCGATGGAGAACTCGGTAAGGTCGTCCAGAATGGGTAAGTCTAAAACAAAATTAGTTGAAGGGAATGGACAGGCAGTGGACATTGAAGTTGCATGAAATAGGGAGAAACAAGAGATTTAATGATATTTATACACCCCACAGTGGATTTGTTCATTTTGTTACTTGTTTGAATCCCAACATATATATATATGATGTGTATACGAACAACAATTGTCATCATTCGAGCAAATTCGGTTAATTTAATTTGTTGAACTTGACCAAGCTGAGTCGAAAGTAAGTGTTTTAAAGTTCTGGTTTTGTTCGAAATTGACAAAGTAAATTGAAAAAAATAGATTTTCAACTTTTAAATAAAATAATATTAATTAAGCAAAATATGTAAAAAAAGTGTTCGAAATCGTTAATATTTACATATAGTCATGTACTATAAGTTTACAACTATAAATAATTTTACAAGATAATTTAGTATCATTACTGTCACATGTCCTATTTACAAATAAGAATTAAATGTTTAAACATTATCCATTTAATGAATTTGCTAATAATTAAAAGTGGGATTTTGGTTTACGTGTGAAAAGATAATATAATTTAAAAGATTAAAATACCACTGGACACGTGGCAGCTGCTGGATGGTTTGCACTAATTATGATGATTTATGACAACTCCATTCCTTTATTTATATAATAATTGATAATAATTAGGACATGAGGTGACAAAATGATAACATATAAATACTAAATATTTCCTCATTAATTACAACTCAAAGCATTTAATTTGATAAACCAAAAAACTTTAATAAGAAAAAATTGGTGGCATGCCGTACAATCCCTACATTCCCAATGATACTTATTCCATTGGTAATAAATAACTATTGCCTTAAATTTTCAATTTTTTGGATACTTTATAACTTTTTATTTGAATTAAATTATCAAATATATTAATGTTTTGATGTCATTAAAAACTCAAAGCCAATCATATCGGCATAAACCTATTTTATATTCTAACATACGATAGACATCGAAAAATAGATGTTTTTTAAAACATTGGAAAATAAGTTCATATGCACATTATGCAAAAGCTACTTAGACTTTGAGTTGTTTTTCAATGAAGTTATACATGCAAGTATTGATCGTAAACTCTAAAATGACACCATATCAAGGACGGGCAATTGAAGCAGATTTTCCGGTATAACTTTAATACTATAAATCAACAATTTAAAATAATTAAAAAATATTTATTGGTAAATAAATTAGACCACAAATTCTAAATGATGTAACCTAACTTGTTGACATGTAATAAATTATTATGTCTTTCAAGTTTGTTATACCCAGCCATGAATTCTTCATTGCAATAAATATTGTGGGCCATGCACATTTTTGGGGTTTAGGGTATTCTTTATTACAAATGTATGATTAATAATATTGTAAGAGAAATAGATTGTTCTCCTATCTTACTAGGTTGTATGATTCACTCGAATTCTTGCAATCTAACGCATCAGATATGCACCGGATGCACAAATATTTAAAAAAAATAAAAAAATGAAAAAAATATTTATTTTAATTAATTTGTATAAAATTTTATGTAATCCATCATATTACTAATCGAAATTATTTGAAATATTATTAGATTATTCAGTAAATTGTAACAAAAATAATATATTTATATTATTTTAATCAACGAAACCTTAACGCAACATCCTAATCTAAAATGTAAAAAAATAATATATTTATATTATTTTAATCAACGAATCTTTAACGCACCATAATCGGATCCTTACAAAATTAACGAATTTTGCACAAACCCCAAATCTCGTACTTCGCACCCTTGTTGGTGCAACATAGCTATCTTATAAACCCTAAATTATAAATTGATTTAATGTTAAGGCAATTTTAGTAATTTCAAACTAAAATGGATAATATTTAAAAGTTTTATGACTTAAAAATTGATTTTACGACAAATTGGATGACTAATAATAAGTTTTTTCTTTTTGAGAATATAATAATTAATATATAACATCCAATATACAGACATACCAATCATATATGATATAAATAGTTTGTTTGGATCCATTTTTAAAATGCATTCACCAAAATGATAATTTTTAAACACGCACAAAACAAAGTAAAATTATGGTGTATTCAACACTAAAACTCATGTGTTCCACCACCGTTGCTAAAATTACTTATGACATCATCATAATTTAATAAATGACTAATTTATCATTATTTTCAATAACTAAAATATGATCAACTTTATATATATTATTATTTTTACATTAAAGAACTACTATGATACAACACTTTTACTAAACACATTTATAATTTCATGACCATCTCAACATACCTCATCACATTCAATTTTTTAAATAGTTAATCCAAACAAACGAGCTAGAATTGAATCCGAACTACTATAAAAATATGTTAAATTAAAATAATATGATTTAAATTAGACCGAAATTCATACCGATTCAACATGTATCCATCGGGCTAAAGGAAACCCTTATAAAGAACGAACGGGACATTAAACGAAAAAGGGGAGGGGTTATTTTTGTATATTATTAAGAGAATGAAATAGCAGCTGTAATGAAGGGTAAGATATTAAAATTGTGGGGAAAATAAAGTGTTATTTCAATGACAGCCAAATCCAACACATAGAATTTTGAGAGTATCTTAATCATATCAATTACCTTTCTAACCCCCCAACAGCTCAACTGATAGTAAAATCTTCCAAGGATGTTGTTCCTAATTCTTTCATCTTGATTTGACCCCATTTTGTATCAATAAAATTGTATAACATCTTATGTTTATATTAAAATATAAAAATTATAAAAGTAATAACTATAATAATAACTAATCTATCAAGATAGTTAATAAATCATGAATTGTGTTACCAATTGTGTCATATATATATTAGAAAAGAACAACATTTTAAAATAAAAGAATAAACTAATCCAATTCTATGTGATATTAAACTTATTATAAGCTTCAAAATTATAGTTTTATATTCAATGTGACATATATTCTTACATATGTATTAAATTATTACCATATTAATAGTACTTTTTTATTGGTAAATAAGATGATATTTAATGTAAAAAATATATGTGTAATTAATTATTAGTATGTTGAAATTTGTGGTCACCTCTCATTTTCATTGAGATCAAAAGACCAGACCAGACCAGCGGGAGATTTTGCGCTTTCCACCTGGTGCCTTGCTGGCAATTTCTCCCTAATATTAATTAGCTGTAAATGATTGTGATTGTGTAATTTTTCGTAATTAATGCCATTAATTATCTGATAGACAAATAATTACCAAATTTTATCAATGCTATATATATATACTGTATAATATTTTTACAATATAACATGTTTTATTACCCATTATAACAAATATATCGATGTGTGTTAATGTAGGGTCGTTATGTTAAAAGAATTCATCATATTTTTGTTAATATGTAAAATATATTAAGATGTTAATTACTATAAAATGATATCATAGTATAGTAATGCTGCTATATTACATGATATCTTATATTTAATTATTTATCTGAACGATTTATATACAAAGTGAATAAAAAGACAAAAAAGTTAAGTACAAAGATTAATTAGTGTAAATTAGAAATAGTGTACATGTTGTCCACGTTAAATATAAACAATTTGAAAATAAATTATAATAAAGTAAATGGGATTGTAATTTTATTTAAATTAAGAGTATAATGTTTAACTTGGATGGCATGTTTGATCTATTTAATTATTTGATTGGACAAAGTACATTGTGGGTAATAATACACTTATACTTTGTAATACTATGTAAAATTAATATTCTAACTTCAATTAATTTATCAATTGTAATCTACTGCAAGAAACAAAGTTTCCTACTTTGAGGATACATTTATCGATTTTTTTAAATTTTGATGACTAATTTTGCAAAAATAAAAAGTTCGATTACTTAAACTACAATATTGGAAACTCATTTTACCAAAATTATCGAAGATGACACGATTTTCTTATTTAAATTAAGATAAATTCTTTTTAAAATATGTTACAATTGAAATAATCTAGGTTGTTCTGATTATCTACGTTTAGGTTTAATAAAAATAATTTTATAATACAATAAATTTTAATATTAGATTTATTCAAAAAAATTAGTTAATAAGACAATTGATTTAAATTTAAAATATAAAATGACAATTACAACTTTTAGACAGTAAAATGAGTTACAATTTTAGTAGTATAGAATTTAGAAGAGTTACTGAAATAAACCAATACTTATTATAATTAAAGCATTCTCTTCAATTTATTTTTGTTCTTTTAATACGCATAAAAAATGTGGAAAATTAAAATCATTTTAATAAATAACTAAATAAGTATTAGTATAATGATAAGCATATTTATTTAATTATAGTACATACATTATGATGCACTTGTTGAATAATAACTAATAACTCAATAATTGAAATTATAAATACCCTGAAAGTTGATAGGCATTAAATCCCCCTAAAGTGTTAATTAAATAAGAATTTATGTAAAGAATGTATGGAATTAAAAGATTCATTTTCTTTTATTTATAACATTTTTATAAATGCCAATATATGTTTAGAAATAAGAAAATTAAAAGGCCATTGCAAAATAACGTATGGATACCCAAAACTTTAAAAATTGCTTAGTGGATATTTGAAGTTTTAAAATGTTTAAAAATAACCTTCTACAGTACAGTTTAAACAATACTAGTTTATGAATACTATATTATTATATATATTATTTGGTGTATTTTATATAATAACTTTATGTTAGGATTACTGTAAAAACATAAAGTCGCATGAGGCATGAGAAGATGGAGATGCAAATTTATTACAGTACTAAAAAAAGAAGAAATATGAGTTGTATGGACACGTAAATAAAGCGTGTTATTTCTTGTTCTTCTTCTTCTTCACAGAAGAATTAAACATGGAGATACCAACCTCCATTGCAATCTCTCTCCAGAGTAATAAACAATGTGCCTCCTACCCCGCCATTAATGCATTTCCTCTACGACCTCCAGCAATAACTCCATTACTGTAACATCTTCTTCACCTGTTTCTCTCCCCGTTTTTCTTCTTTTTTTTTAAAAAAAACTTCTGGTTCAAAACCCCAACTCACCCTTTCCCTTTTTTCTTCACCCCACGTCTTTTTCTTTCACTTTCATCGCCGTATGCCCACAATTCTTCTTAAATTCTATTCACAAGAAAAGCAACACTGGCGCTAAGCCTGAAAGAAAAACATATTTCTTCTTTCCTTGCTCCCTGGATCTGAATCCAATCCTTTTAAAAAACCCTAATTTTCTCCATCAGGGTTTTCTTTGTAAGTCTGTTTACTACAAAAATAGTTTCTTCATTTCTGATGTTGATTTTTTACTGTATTTGTTTTGGAAGTGAAGAAATATGAAGATTTTAAGGTGGTTACTGACGGAAATCTCACATCGGAGTCATCAGTGACAACCCAATTTCGAAAGATTTGTAATCTCTGGTGAGTTTCTTTGTTCACACTGGGGTTTTTATTTTTCTCTTTTTCTTTAAAATGGATAAAATAATCTTCGTTTTCAGACGACACTACCTAAGACGTAAGCTTTTCTAACATTAGAACAAAAAGCTAAAGAGGAAGAAGAAGTAAGCAGAAAGTCCATTGATGGTCTTTCGCTACTTGTAAAAACCCCATTTGTTTTACTTGGAAAGTAGAAAATCTTCAAAAAGTAAAAAAATTCAAACGACTTTCAAGAATGAGAAAAAGGGATTTTTAGGGTTTCTGATACTTCTTGTCTGACGGTCGAGATCCCCGTTAATCTACATTTTCCTAGAAGTTTCTTTGGGTAAGCCCTCTTGTTTTCTCCATTTTCACTCGACTTCTTTAGATCTGATTAATCAGCCATTTGTTCTAATCTAGGGTTTGAACAAATTACCCTGAAAACATAAATAATATCTTCGCCTCTGTAGATTATAGGAATCTCTCAGTTTCCGTGTAAAAAAACAAAGACGGCGGTTTCAGTATATATTCTTCAACTGCTCATTTTTTTGTTTTTTCTGTGACTTACAGCAGATTGGAGAACTGAAGCTTTCAGCTAAGAATTTGAAAAGATGTTTCAGCCAAATATGTTTGATACTCATCATCACCTTCTTGAAATGGCGCATAAAACCCCAGAAAATGATCTGGATATAATAAGAGAAGAGGAGTACGAGAGCAAATCAGGTACTGATATAATGGAAGCTCCATCTGGAGATGACCCGGATCCAAATCAACGTCCGAAAAAGAAGCGGTATCATCGGCATACGCAGCATCAGATTCAAGAAATGGAAGCGTAAGACAGAGTTCAAATTTCAACATGTGTATTGCTGATAAAGTCATAATATTTTTATTGGGTACTTTTTACAGGTTTTTTAATGAGTGCCCTCATCCTGACGACAAGCAAAGAAAGGAACTTGGCCGTAGATTATCGCTGGAGCCTTTACAAGTAAAGTTTTGGTTTCAGAACAAACGTACACAAATGAAGGTGAATCCTGTGAACCAGTAAAAGTAAATGTATATTTTACTGTTTCTAGCAAGTTTTAACGGTGGATGGTGTTGTCTTAATTTCAGGCTCAGCACGAACGTCATGATAATTCTCAGCTGAGAGCCGAGAATGAGAAGCTTCGAGCTGAGAATATGCGGTACAAAGATGCTTTAAGCAATGCGGCGTGTCCCAACTGTGGAGGGCCAGCCGCCATTGGTGAGATGTCTTTTGATGAACAACATCTAAGAATAGAGAACGCTCATTTAAGAGAAGAGGTAAACCTAAACCATTCAGTTATATTGACAAAAGAAAGTTCGTGAGTCTTGATCATGTGTTAGTGATTCTCAGATTGATAGGATATCAGGAATAGCAGCAAAGTGTGTCGGAAAATCGATTCTTTCTTATCCTCATCTTCCAGCTGGAGCAACTCGTTCCCTTGATCTTGGAGTAGGCAACTTTGGTTCTCAAACAAGTTTGACAGGGGAAATCCATGGCAGTGCTAGCGATCTTCTTCGATCCGTATCAGGTTATACCGAGGCGGATAAGCCGGTTATCATTGAATTAGCTGTTGCAGCAATGGAAGAACTGATCAGAATTGCACAAAGTGGTGAGCCCCTTTGGGTTCCTGGACCAGATGGCTTGTCAGAAACACTGAATGAAGAAGAGTATGTTCGGATTTTCCCTCGTGGAATTGGACCGAAGCCGCTTGGAATGAAATCCGAAGCTTCTAGAGAATCATCAGTTGTGATAATGAATCATATTAACCTTGTGGAGATCTTGATGGATGTGGTAAGAAAAACATGAATCTCTGATGCATTTATTCACATTTAACCTTGTGCTTGCTGTTGCAGAATGAATGGTCAAATGTGTTCTCAACCATTGTTTCAAGAGCAGTAACTCTTGAAGTTCTATCAACTGGAGTTGCAGGCAATTACAATGGAGCTCTTCAAGTGGTAAATCATGCACATTTTTGTTTATATAACTTAAAAGTTGATTCGTTAATGTTGTTGTGAACTGTGTTTCTTCAGATGACTGCAGAGTTTCAGGTTCCTTCACCACTCGTTCCGACTCGAGAAAATTACTTCGTAAGATACTGCAAGCAACATGCGGATGGGACTTGGGCTGTTGTCGATGTTTCTCTCGACAATCTTCGATCAACTTCTATTCCAAGGTACCGAAGACGACCATCTGGTTGTTTGATACAAGAACTTCCCAATGGCTACTCGAAGGTACTGAATTTGTTCATAAAATCTCATTGAAAGCTTGAGAAACACTAATAATGTGATTGATTTTAGGTTACATGGGTAGAACATGTGGAAGTCGATGACAGAGCAGTTCACAGTATCTATAAGCTGCTCGTTAACTCTGGTCTCGCATTCGGAGCGAAACGGTGGGTTGCGACACTTGATCGCCTCTGTGAACGACATGCAAGTGCCATGGCAAACAACATTTCTGCTGCAGAAATAGGAGGTAAAAAACTCAACACAAAATGAGATGTTTGAACATTTTTTGATGATGTTAATATTCATGATCACAGTGATATCTTCTCCGGAGGGAAGAAAGAGCATGCTGAAGCTTGCTGAAAGAATGGTGATGAGCTTCTGTAATGGTGTCGGTGCATCGACTGCTCACACATGGACTACACTTTCCGGGAGCGGTGCTGATGATGTTCGTGTAATGACACGGAAGAGCATGGATGATCCTGGACGCCCCCCTGGGGTTGTTCTTAGTGCTGCAACTTCATTTTGGCTCCCTGTTCCACCAAAAAGAGTGTTTGATTCACTACGAGATGAGAATTCAAGAAGCGAGGTTCTATCAAAATATCGAAAGCTTGTTATTCTTCTTTCATTTACCTTGATTGATATGAACTCACTTTGATTCTTAATGTTCTCATCTAGTGGGACATTCTCTCTAACGGAGGCCTCGTTCAAGAGATGGCGCATATAGCTAACGGCCGTGATCCAGGCAATGCCGTCTCCTTGCTTCGAGTCAATGTAAGTAAATTTGGTCTCATTCTCTGTTTATTAGGAAATCTTAAGGCCTTCTTGATCAAATGTAGAGTGCAAATTCAAGCCAAAGCAACATGTTGATACTTCAAGAGAGCAGCACTGATTCAACGGGCTCATATGTAATATACGCTCCAGTCGATATCGAAGCGATGAACATGGTTCTAAGTGGAGGCGACCCTGATTACGTTGCTTTACTCCCTTCTGGTTTCTCTATACTTCCGGATGGACCTACCGGTGGAAACTCCGATGTCGGCTCCGGTGGCTCGTTGCTCACTGTTGCATTTCAGATTCTCGTAGATTCGGTTCCGACTGCAAAACTTTCTATGGGGTCAATTACTACTGTGAACAACCTCATAAAATGTACTGTAGAGAGGATCAAAGGTGCAGTACTCTGTGATGGAGGAGCTTGATCATTAAGGTAAAAGATTTCGGTTTTAAGGTGGGAATGCTTATTTGATGCTGATTCTTGTGATGGTGCAGAGGGATTGAATGAAATGAATTAGAGAAGTCAAGAGCGAACCTTGTGGTAACCCTTGGCGTATGGTGTTTGTTCATCAGATATTTCACCAGCCTGCAAGGGTAATTGGTTCGGGTATTGACTCTCACTACAACGAACAAACAACTTATGAAAATGTACTCTTTTTGTTGTCTGTCAATGTTCTTCACTAATTTGTGTTTCTTTTTCCACCAACAACTGTTATTACAACATTCTGGTCTTAATTGTTAAGGTTAAGACACATATTCTGTATCAGCCTGTTCTTTTCTTAGCATCTAAAATACTGGGATTTTCCATTTCCTAAACCAATTTCAAGCAAAAAATGTTCTTTAATACGATATTTTGTCCATTGGGCAGGGCCACTTGCCCAAGATAGACAGTAAGTACAATAAAGATGTTCCGTCGCATATTTTGGTTTATATGAAGCAATTGCCATCACCATTGCATTTTGCAACGATGATGCAGGAGGCTACAGCTTCTATGGAGTGGTGTGTATCAATTCCTAAAATAGAAATACATGCCCATCTCAATGGCTCTGTCAGGGACTCAACTTTGCTGTACGTCGCAAATAATCGCCTTTTTCTTGTTTTTTATTCCCATCGCGCTAATTTCATTTACAGTTCTTGACGATATTTCTAAAAATGGGCTCATGAAATTCTGGGTTTCCTTCAAACTTAAGGAAAAATCTTGTGCAGGGAACTTGCCCGGGAGCTGGAAATCCCAAATGTTGAGCATGTTATACTGAAAAGTACCATCTATCGTTCTCGTCTTTTCGTTGTATTTTCGTTTATAGAATTTTGTTGTTGTGGTATTCGAGTATTGGGTCATGTTGGATTTTCATAAATAACACAAAAATCCTTGGAATACAGGTGATCGTTCTCTCAGTGAAGTGTTCAAGTTGTTTGATTTGATTCATGTTATTACAACAGATCATAAGACTGTTACTAGGATAACAAAAGAGGTAACAAACTCTTACAAATCTTTCGTTATTTATATCTTGTTTTCTGTTAAAATCTCTTTTGCTACTTGTTTCATTGTACAAAAGGTTATTGAAGATTTTGCAGCAGATAATGTTAGATACTTGGAACTTAGAACCACCCCTAAGGTAAAAAAACATTGTTGTTTAAGCATGTCCTTATTACGTGTCTCGATATTTTCGATATTCAGAAGAATGACGATAAAAGGATGAGCAAGCGATCATACATGGAAGCTGTTCTTGAAGGCATAAGATCTGTCAAGTCAGTCATGCTACATTTCTGTAATAAATCGAGCGCAGATTTTTCGTACAATGGATCTAAAAGCAATAACATATACGTGGGACTAATCTTAAGTATTGATCGTCGTGAGACCGCAGAAGCTGCATTTGAAACTGTAAGCCAATACAAAATACAACATCAAGAACATAGCAACCATTAAATGGAATGTAATCTTTGAGTTATGTTCTTCCCAAGGTTGAGCTTGCTTTGCAAATGAGAGATTCTGGGGTTGTCGGAATAGATCTTTCCGGAAATCCTCGCATTGGCGAATGGTACATTACACTAACATGTTTTACTATGCATTTTGTAGCATTTCTATGACGGTTTTTTTTCTTTATCATCATTTCAGGTCTACTTTTTTACCTGCCTTAGAATTTGCTAAAAAACAGGGACTTTCAATCACTCTTCACTGCGGTGAGGTTCGGAATCCAGATGAAATCCGAGCAATGCTGGATTTTCAACCAAATAGAATTGGCCATGCTTGTTGCCTTGATGACAATCACTTCAAAACTTTAAAACAGTACAATATCCCGGTTGCTAGTTTCTTCCTTATTCGTGTTTATCTTTTCTTCGTTTCGATATTCTTGATAACTAGAGATCTCTATGTCTATGACAGGTAGAGATTTGTTTGACATCGAACATACGTACAGAAACATTTTCTTCTTTAGGCGTTCATCATTTCGGTTAGATCTCACTGTTTTATTCTGCATCGATTAACGGGGCTAATTTTAATTGTGAATATTGCAGCTGATTTGTACGAATCGAACCATCCAATTGCATTATGCACTGATGATTGCGGTGTATTCTCTACCAGTCTTTCTGCTGAATACGCCATTGCTTCTCGTGCATTTGGTAAGTTTTTCAAATGACAAGAACAACTTTAATGCTTGTTCTTACTTTATAACTCATATATTTAAGGGCTTGCAAAGAGAGAATTGTTTCAGATTGCAGAAAGAGCCATAGACTTCACATTTTCAAGTGATGCAGTGAAAGCAGAATTGAAGATAATATTTTCTGCAGCTTCCATTAATCTTAACTTGTAACCAAAATGAAAATTCTCATCTCTATGTGTTTTGTTTGAGAAAATGTCGTCATTGGTCCTCAAAATTTGCACGAAATGACAAATTTGGTCCCCAAACTTTTAAATGACAAATGTAGATTTGATCCCCGAAGTTTTAGCAGATTTGATCCCCGAAGTTTGATTAATTTGACAAATTTAGTCCCAAAGTGGCAAATCCGATTCCCAAACTTTTTTTTGGTAATATCGGTTCCGAAACTTTACATCTACTACCAATTATAGTTCTCAAAGTTTCGAAGACTTGGTAAAATTGGTCCCCAATTTTCTTTAACGTCGTTACCGTTTATGTTTATGAAGCAAAACTCTTCCTCTCATTCACTTTCGTCGTGAAAGCTTTACTCCGGGGCAAAATTGGTCCTGGGTTTACTTCCCCTCAATTCACTTTCGTCACTTTCGTACAGCCTGATCTGAAGCACTCTTGGGACTGTCGGCTAAGCTTCAGAATAATGCATTCGATTCGTGCCTGAGAATCCAATTCGCTCACGAATTCTTTGAAACCTAGAGAATTAGTGTCTGAATCCAAATCGCGGCACCATTGGGAGCCCATGTCGGTGTTTCAACAAATTTGTGTTTAAGATGTAATATTCGTAGATGATTATGATAGAGGGAGCAAAAGCTACAACAGAAACAGTAGATGCTTTGAGAACTGCAGTAGCTACGATGAAAGCTATGCATAAGGCAACGTAAGATTGATTTCCTTTGAGTATATGTTTTATTTTCTTTGAGATCATGTGACTGTAAAATGCCATAAATTTTTAAGCTAGTGGATTCTCATTCACTTTCGTCACTTTCTGTCACGAACTTAGTAGATCGTGAGGGGAAGAAGAACAAGAGGAGTAGAAATGAGGAACGAAATAGACGGACGAATGATGTGGGAAAGAAGACCACAGACAACGAGGGGGAGAATGAGGTGTCTATTCCAAGGTTTAAATATAGAGTCATCCGAACTTCAATTCTGTTGGAGTCATTCAAATTAATGGAATCATCACCACTAGAAACAATATAGAATATATATAGAATATATATCATGAACATTTCACCATTTAGCTTTCCTCCACATATAGAATATATATCATGAACATTCTTCATAATGTTTGAATGACACTTCTTTCTAATAGAAATTTCAGTGTGATTAATTACACTCAAGATATGAGAAAAACAATATGACTCATTTGGAACAATATAGCAATTAGAAATACTCACTTTATCAGTTATATATTCTGAAGAGTACCGAGGTTCATGACATTCTAAGCAAGTTTCAACTAAATTCTCCTTGCTACAATTATGCTCTTTAGAACGAATAGTTTCAGCACTTAACTCATAAAAACTTGACAATTTATCCGAATAAGAGACATACTCAAAAGAAAAATCCCCTTTATCAATGTGATTGTCACTCTCGGTTTCAACGCAGCTTGCAGCAGCTTCAAGGGACACATCGTTGGAAAAATGGAGTGAAATAGATAGTTCTTTTGTGAATTCCATCTCTTCTAATGATAATAACTGTTGATTCACGTCATGAACCACCAATCTCTAACCTCAAGAACATCCCTAGGTTTGGGAGCTTCCAAATTCATGGGCTTAACTGTTCGTAGCTTCTTTTCTTTAAATCTTGTATGCCGTGCTCCTTTTGTGTGTATTTCATTCTCTTGTCGATTCGTATTGTCAAACTCCTTAAGTAAAGCAGTAACAAAACTCATCCATGACCAAGAAATAACTTTGGATTTGTAACTTACGAACCATTTCTTGGCTTTACCGGTGAATGCTAAAGTTGCAAACTCCACCCATTCCCGATGAGAGCTTGGATTCATAATACGAAAATAAGGAGTGAGACGTCGGAGCCAACGCCGTGGATCTATACCATCGAACGGCGGAGGGTCTCCTTTGGGGGAATGATACTCTAAATGTGTTTCTTTTAGCTGTAGCATAGAATCAACATTGTAATCACCTTTTCTCTGATTTGGCATACTATCAGAGAGGTTTGGCCGTGGGAGTGAGCAACGTGCGGAACATATAGGAGGAGAAGAATCAGTACCCATATTGTCCGTAGAAATCGACTACGCTCCGATACCACTTGTTACGTTCTTAGATCGCCTGCGGAGCAGACATAAGAACGCTTAGGAAGAGATAGAAGGAATTAAGGAAGAACAGAGAAATTGGAAAAGAAGGCAACGGAAGAGAGAAAATAACATAATATCCTATATGTGTTCGCATGTGCAATACAAAGTTTTATACCTTATAATTAACAAAACAAAGCCCAACACATAATGGGTTCAAGGCTAGGTTCTGAGCCCATATTTCTTCGTACTCTTTCCATACTCTATTAAATGAGGGACGTCACATTATTAGGTATAAAACCTTTGTATTGCACTTGCGAACACATATCGGATATTATGTTATTTTCTCTCTTCCGTTGCCTTCTTCTCCAATTTCTCTGTTCTTCCTTAATTCCTTCTACCTCTTCCTAAGCATTCTTATGTCTGCTCCGCAGGCGATCTAAGAATGTGACACTTTCGTTCAGCCTGATATGAAACACTCTTGAAACTATTGGCTGAGCTTCAGAATAATGTCATAGATTCGGGCCTGAGAATCCAATTCGCTACACTAATTATTTGAAACCTAGAGAATTAATCTCTAAATCCAATTCACTTTACCCTTAGGAGCCCATGTCGGTTTTTTATCGTCGATTTCCGCTGCTTAGTCTCTGAATCCACAGTTCTTAATGAACCAGGGCTGGCGAAGTAACCTCGGCCAGCAACCGAATGCAAGAGCTTTCGATTGGGACAATTCTTGAAACCGAAGGCAACAACCGGTTGGGACAATTCTTGAAACAACTTTCGATTTCAATAGCTTGAGATAAAAATGTTTATCTTTATAATGTAATTTAATATTGGGAAAAATGCGATGTTTGATTTCTAATTATCCTGCTCATATCATGTTTGTATTTGTTGCAAATATACATGTTTACCAAGAAAATGAGAGTTTTTGGAATAGAGTTAGGGGAATCTTATAAAACATTAAGATGGAAATTAATGTAAAAAATTTATTATTGTTGTCAGTATATTATGGAAATTAAGATGGAAATTAAGATAGAAATTAATGATATTGATATAATGAAAATTTCCGTATCCATATTTTGAATATTTGAAATACTTTAACTTTGTTTTGGATAAACAACATCATTTCGGTTATTAAAACTTTGGAAGTATTAATGTTATTTTTATTTTTCTCTTCCTCCACATTCTATGGAAATGAGGCATTTTTAAAACATTTCAGAAACTATAAGTTTGCATTAAATGTTCGAATATTCGGGTTTATAATTGGCGTCATGTATGATATAAAACATTAAGATAAAAATTAATATAAAAATACAATTCAAATCATCAATACACAATTCTTGAAATTTGGTATAGCCAATATCAATTTCGTATCGTTCGTCTTCACAAATCAATACACAATTCTTGCCATTCGGTAAAACGAAAAATCAATTTTCGTATGTATCCATATATAATTTCATTAATCTTCGTATTATTAAAATCATATATATCGGCCTTCAAAAACACTATTTTCTATTATTGGGGACTAAATATACCGAATTATGTAAAATTTGGGGATCAAATTTGTTATTCAAAAATTTGTGGACTAAATTTGCCATGTTTTGCAAACTTTGGGGACCTTAATGGCGTTAGAGACTAAATTTGTCATAATCCTGAAACTTTGAGGACCAAATATGCACACTGAAACTTTGAGGACCAATTATGCTACACACACAAAACTTTGTGGACTGATTTTGCCAAAAAAAAGGTTTTGGGACTGATTTTACCATTTTAAAATTTCGGTGACTAGTTTTGCCAAAATGCACAAAGTTTTGGGACCAAATTTATCAAAATTCGAAACTTTGGAGATCAAATTTGCTTGTTGGCCGTTTTGTTTTCTTTATTAGCTTAAGTTTGAGAAGTACAATGAACTCGGTCTTGATAGAAGTATAATATTTTTATAATTTTAAATATATTTTTTTACTGTAAGAATCTTTTCTAATTGGGCCGACTTTTCTATATAAAGACGCGATTTGGTGGGTTTTAAATTCAATACAAGAATCAGTGTTACAGTGTGCCGCCCTAGCGGAGTTTAACGTTTGTGGAGGAGGATGATTATTCCAGTGCGTTGCTTCACATGTGGGAAGGTGATTGATTCTAGGGTTACTGATCTTCCACTGTGATGGATTTCTATATTTTTTCTTGTGCTCGTTTTATTTCGAAAAAAGATGAAGTTGAATAGGGTTTGCGTTTCTCTTTAACAGGTGATTGGAAACAAGTGGGACATGTATCTGGACCTTTTACAGTCAGATTATAGCGAAGGGTAATTTCTATTAGTATACTCCTTGTCTTCAATCGTTGAAATGCTGTGGTCTTGAATCACTTTGATTTAATCAAAGGTTAATTTTTTTGGGGATATTTTATTCGAAAAAGATTCCCCTAGAAAGTATGTGGACTTCTTTTAATCAAAGGTTATTGCATGTTTTTTATGTAATAACAAAATTAGTCCAATTCTTACTGCTATTATTTAACTCAAAGGATTATATGGGTAGCCTCTCATTGTGAAGCGTGAATTTACTCCCCTGAAACTTTCCACAAAAAATCATAAGTTGATTTTTGTTTTTCTCCAGTGATGCTCTTGATGCTTTGGGTCTGGTTCGCTACTGCTGTAGAAGAATGCTGATGACTCATGTGGACCTCATCGAGAAGCTATTGAACTATAACAGTCAGCATTCCCCCTCGCTCCACTTACTTATTTTTTTTACTGTTCAATGGTTGTATCTCCGCTCACGGCTCACTTTTTTGCTCAGCTTTAGAGAAATCTGATGGCACATGACGCGAAGCATTCAAAACACACCATTATGTAAGTGAGCTTGAGCGTGAGGATTTGAGGACATTTAGCTGCAGTAATGCATTTGTACTCTAAACATCGTTCAAATTATGATGACTTTATCGTTATTTTCTAGGAATGAAAACATGAGTTATATATTTTATGGATAATATACATAAACCACTTGTGAGGACTACAAACATTTTCATTACTAATGCAAATAAATCGATGCTGCCTACTGCAAAAAGAAGAGTACAATCTAACAGCCAAGATTGAAAGGTAACAAATGTAATACTTAACAAATATGCACAGGCACAGCCTTTTAGTATTATGCTCATCTTCTCTGCTTTGAAGCTTCTTTTACTAAATTCTTGTGGTGCAGAGGTTCAGTTTCCCTGCTTCAATCCTCTTCCTATCATGAACATGGTGTTGCGCTTTTTCTGCTTCCATTTTGCCGAAAGAAGTATTTAAATCTACATTAGAATCAGCGCAGCCACTGATGCCACCAAAAACAGGAAAGAATTCAAGAATGTAGCCTCAAAGCCTGCGATAATAGTAAGTTTAGTAAAAATTAACTGATTTGGCATCTCAAGATGATTATGAGTAATGTAACTTACTGCTTATCCCCGAGGCTGCAGCGGGAAGTGCCGGAATTTTGACTGCTGTAGTACGAGCACAGAATATAGTCAGCAGAGAAATTTTTAGTATGAAACAGAATTGATTTCCCTACGTTTGTTGCATGAAACTGGGAGCTGAGAAGTAGCAGGCCATGGAGCTGGAATGTTATCATTGAGATCGCAGAGAAAACTGACTCCGGTAGACTTGTCGAATACTACATCCGATGGTAAGCTAGGCAACAGGCAACCGGATTCTATACAGAAAAACGAGGACATGTACACAAATTTAGTGTGAAATGTATCAACTTGTAAGAATGGCATCAAATAGCATTTGAAAAGTTACCTTGACTACCAACTGTAGAAGTGAAAAGCCAATGACGAACGAGATCAGTGCACCGATATGCCAAAAGGTACTTAATTAGCATTTCGCTTAAGTTGAATCGGCATTCAAATGAAATATGAGAATGTCAAGAACCAAACTGACCTTGAAGGGAGAAGTCCTTGAGGCTTATATGACATTGGCTATACACATCATTTGTAATATTCGATTTCCGTAGTTTTACTCCGAGCGATGTGGCACAATTTAAAGCTTGCAAGTTCGTGACAAAACTCTGTCTTTGCAGGTGAGAGACATAGCTTTCGATAGAATCGCAACATGCTGTCCGGTTACTTGTTCCAGGTCCACATCCTTGAATAACATGGTGTACGCTCGGAAGATCCAGAGGGCACACTGAGGCAACAAAAGGTAAGTTGAGATTCGATTTCGCATGGCTAAGAAAAAAATGGAGAAACAGACATACTTTAGAGCAGTCTTTACCTTTATTAATTCTGCAACTGGATAATCCTCGAAGTACATCTTTCGCACGGGAAGGCTCGAGTTTGCTTCCAAGCCAACGAAGAACTATAGATTTACAGTCATTAGTTTTAGATGAATGATCAGAAAGCACATGTGAACCATCAATACTCAAAAGGTTATAATCTTTTTTTGCAAGCTTCTGAGCAGCATCTAAAATTGCATTTTGACAAACTTGCTCACAGCATTCATTTACAGAATCGATCTTTCCACAAGCTGTAAGGAGGCTAGTTGAATCAACTGTGCTCTCAAATTCAGATATATCAGTAACAGGACAAGCACCCGCTGTAAGATTTGATGAGTGAATGGAACATATCTTTGATAGACTATCATTCGCTCCCTGGCCGACGAGAATTTGTTCAAAATCTGAGAGGCAATGTGCAGCAACAGTACCATTTAGAGCAAGTGAATTTGTATATCTACTAGATTGACCAAGAAGTGAAACCAATGTGGCTTCGACTTGTGGACAGCAAACTACGTTTGCTAAAAGAGGCGCGAATGCAGCCATACAATCTATTGATGTCAATGATATCATGTCTGGTAAGGCTGTGAAGTTGAGCACACATTGACCTGTACAGATGGAAACTCGATTACTATTCACAAATGCTAACGAAATTGAAAGAATTGAACATGAGGCGAACCGGATAATTTGGGACTTGTCATATTTGTGAATGGAGTCAGAGGAGATGGTGCAAGAAGAGGAAGAAAAGGCAGAGGAGCTGAATTTGGGGAAATTTCCGGTAAGAGTTCATCGGCATGTTTAGTTGATCGAACAGAGCTTTCATGATAACCCGAGACTGTTCTGAAAAATTGAAGTGAACCTGGTACAAATACATGAAAAGATAAGCACTGCTTGCAATATAAATCTACAGTATAATGCTCAAAAGGGGCGGGGCGTTCAATCGCAGTAAAACTTGAAATGGGGATTTAAAACCCCATTTCGGCACGATTACAAAAACCCTAATACATAAAACTGCACGATTACAAATCACGTTATCAATTACATACAATTCCGGCATTGTGAAGAAATCGACGATGGGAGTATCGGAATTCGCACAAATTAATGTTTTGATAATGACCAGAAAACTCGAACATAATACGTTTTCATCGGCATTTTCAAAACCTAGCAAGATTCTCCCTAAAGAAGACCGACATTTTGAATACAAAATAGCCGTTCATCAACACAGAAAACTGGAACAAAACCCACAAAGAAAACTCAACAAATCAGCTACAATACAAAGAAAAAACACTCACAAAGAAGGGGTACAAGTGCAATTAGTGCCCACAAACGAAAACCCATATCTGTCCGTCCAAATTCTTCAACACAGAGCAACTAAAAACGGCAAAAAAGGAAGTAAAGGCGTATAGTTGAAAGAATCAGAGTCCGAGGACCAAAGAAAAATGCAGGGTTTGGAGGGGGAGTTAAGAGAGTGGTGTAGGTAGAGATGAAGAAGGTTGGGCAGCCATGAATGATCTGCTCAAGTGTGGGGGACACATGCAGTAATCACCGATAGCTGTACAAATACACATATGGCCGAAAAAAGACCCCACCTTGAAACCAAATTGTAAGAGCAAAGGCCGTTCTTTGATGAACTTGATCACAAGACACAAACCAATAGTACTTTCCCTTCAACGAGCCGCCATTAATGTCCATTGCCTGCTCTTCTCCTTCTTTGCTGTACAACAACAACGGGCAAAGCACGTGACCACACCGCCCCCTTTCACACTTCCACTCGTCCTATCATTCACACGTTACATGTTTTTTGATTTTTTCAAATGTTTCTTTAGGTTTTATATTTTATAGTTATTTAATTACAAAATTAGTATAATAATTAAATCGTTTTATTGGTATCACTATCCCACACGTATCAAATANAAAGGCAGAGGAGCTGAATTTGGGGAAATTTCCGGTAAGAGTTCATCGGCATGTTTAGTTGATCGAACAGAGCTTTCGTGATAACCCGAGACTGTACTGAAAAATTGAAGTGAACCTGGTACAAATACATGAAAAGATAAGCACTGCTTGCAATATAAATCTACAGTATAATGCTCAAAAGGGGCGGGGCGTTCAATCGCAGTAAAACTTGAAATGGGGATAATCACAAGATCTAATTTAAAACCCTAATACATAAAACTGCACGATTAGAAATCACGTTATCAATTACATACAATTCCGGCATTATGATGAAATCGACGATGGGAGTTGGGTGGAGTATCGGAATTCGCACAAATTAATGTTTTGATAATGACCAGAAAACTCGAACATAATACGTTTTCATCGGCATTTTCAAAACCTAGCAAGATTCTCCCTAAAGAAGACCGACATTTTGAATACAAAATAGCCGTTCATCAACACAGAAAACTGGAACAAAACCCACAAAGAAAACTCAACAAATCAGCTACAATACAAAGAAAAAACACTCACAAAGAAGGGGTACAAGTGCAATTAGTGCCCACAAACGAAAACCCATATCTGTCCGTCCAAATTCTTCAACACAGAGCAACTAAAAACGGCAAAAAAGGAAGTAAAGGCGTATAGTTGAAAGAATCAGAGTCTGAGGACCAAAGAAAAATGCAGGGTTTGGAGGGGGAGTTAAGAGAGTGGTGTAGGTATAGATGAAGAAGGTTGGGCAGCCATGAATGATCTGCTCAAGTGTGGGGGACACATGCAGTAATCACCGATAGCTGTACAAATACACATATGGCCGAAAAAAGACCCCACCTTGAAACCAAATTGTAAGAGCAAAGTGTTGGATTC
The DNA here is from genome assembly GCA_009725065.1 of Utricularia reniformis. Lineage (NCBI taxonomy): Eukaryota > Viridiplantae > Streptophyta > Magnoliopsida > Lamiales > Lentibulariaceae > Utricularia > Utricularia reniformis. Next base: position 110,917 of record RWGZ01001398.1, read on the forward strand.
ATAACTTAATAAGTTATTGAATCGTTCAGCCCACAATACGCAGGCCAAAATCCCTGGGCCATGGGATAAGAAATCAAGTCGGCCCAATGCCATTCTGGAGCCCAATTTCAGTATAGGCAGTTATTGAATCTTAATCGGATGGGATAAGATAAAAACAACCAGTTGCAAGCAGTTTCAAGCAGTTGCAAGAAGAGGTTACATCACTCAGATATTTAATCTGAAAAAGAACGAAAATTGAGCATGATTCAAGGTAAAAGGAAACAGTGAAGAAAAAGAAAAAGGAACATCACCTGGGATGAGAATTACAGCAGTGACTGTGTGGTTTCGAACCGAAGTTTATCTTCCTGTTTTATGAATCGTAAATTGTACGTTTTGTAAAAGTGTAACCTGAAGAAATAGTGAATTGGACCTGGATCTTGGTCCCGTGGTTTTCATCCGGTCTTTCCGGTTTCCACGTAAAATCGGTGGTGTCGATATTTATCGGTATTCTGCAAAACAACAAACTATTTTAAATCAACAGATTCAAAAGGTAAGGAACTAAATTACCAACACAAAGGCCGTTCTTTGATGAACTTGATCACAAGACACAAACCAATAGTACTTTCCCTTCAACGAGCCGCCATTAATGTCCATTGCCTGCTCTTCTCCTTCTTTGCTGTACAACAACAACGGGCAAAGCACGTGACCACACCGCCCCCTTTCACACTTCCACTCGTCCTATCATTCACACGTTACATGTTTTTTTATTTTTTCAAATGTTTCTTTTGGTTTTATATTTTATAGTTATTTAATTACAAAATTAGTATAATAATTAAATCGTTTTATTGGTATCACTATCCCACACGTATCAAATATCAAACGTTAGAAATTTACTAAATTATATAATTCTTGTCATGTATTTACTTTTTTCTTGATCTTATATTTTAATGTATTTTAGCCTTTTAAGTTTTATCGTGATTTCGAAAAAATAATATACCATGAATCATGTTATATATCATGCTAACCTTGAAATTAGTAGTATATATGAAAATATTGTTTTTTAATATGTATATTGGAAAACACCGAATTTATTTCTATTGGATAATACAATTATTCGCAATTAAATTTAAAATCACTTTTGTAATAAAACTAAAATAATAATGGAGAATTGATTGATTTTAATGGCGGGCAACAAAGTATCCTGAATCCTCACTTCATTCCGACAACATCTTTCAAGGCGTGGCTTGTAACTTTTTAAAATACTAAAATTTATTATTATTTTAAAAAAATAAGAAAATAAATATATTAATGTTTATCTATAATTTCTTCGAATTCTCAAGAAGTATTAATTATCATTTACGAGGAATGTGACCTAAGGTCACACAATTAAATTGACTACGAAAATTACATTTTCACATTACTATTTTATCTTATACTACCCAAATTTTTATATAAAAATTAACGGTCAAATGAAGCAACTAAAAAAACCATAAAATGGATCATTAAACACTTTTTCAAATATTTATCATGTTATCGAATCGTTGTCAAATTGATAATGAACCATTATTATAATTTTATTAATTTATTTTTTTTATTTATTGAAGTATGTTTACAAATATTTTTATTTATAAAAATTTAAGTATAATAAAATACAATTTAAAATATGTAATTTTTTAATCGATCAATTGATCAACCTATTCGCCCAATGATTGATTGACTAACGATATGAGGGGTAAATCCACCTTATACCCCATTTTTTTCAGGGATTTGGTAAATTACGTTACTTCGTAACTACAAATTGCGAAATCAAATTTAGCAACTTGTAGTTGCATAACCTGACCTATAGAATGTGATTATCAGATTTCTCAACTACGAGTTGCGAAATCTAACACCACATTCAATGCGTAAGCTTTTCTAATCGCACAGTTTTGAATTGAATAAATTAGAGTTTTAGGCAATTTTTGTTATTCTTAGTTCTTGATAGTTTGGTTTCAAATTGAGTGATGCAATTAAATAAATATTACCTAATTGATATATATTTCAGATTGAAAATAAATATTAATTTGAAAAGTAATTGCATTAATACTACTTAATATTAGTTTTCAAAAACTAGTGTAAAATATTTTATACTATATTCTAATTATTCTAAATATTAATCAATCCAAATTTGGAAACTAATTAATTAGTTTTCAAAAGTTTCCAAATTTGAAATAATAGTCAATTTTCTAAAACTAATTAATAATCACTTAAAATAAGTTGCATCTTAATATTTAATATTATATATTTCAAAATTTAAATATTATATATTTTAAATTTTCGTAAAAATGTTATTAAATATTCTTAATTTTCATCAAATTTTATATGAATTTTATTTATTTTCAATTCGAAATATGTATCAATTACTTTTCAAATTAATAGCAATTTATGACTAAATTTCAAATTATTTTCAAAACTTTGTATAAATGTGTGATAATAAAAACTAACGTATTGAATGTGAGTGTCAGATTTCTCAACATCACATTCTATGGGTCACTTTACGCAACTATAAGTTGCGAAATAACGTAAATTACCAAGGCCTCGAAAAAATGAGATAGAAGGTGGATTTACCCAACGATATGAGCTCCGTGACAACTCATCTAACTCAAAGCGGAATAGCATTCTTAAATGTGATGCAATAATTATTTTATTTATCAATTTTTTAAACATTTAACTGTATTTACAAAAAAAACTCAAATTTTTAAAACGACATACAACATAACTAGTAATTATTATTTTTGAATAATGAGAAATAAAATAAAGAACCACCAATTAGAAAAAACAATGATCATAACTAAAATATCAGCAACTTAAGGACTAAAATGCAATAAAACAAAGTCTACATAATCCTTAAAAGATCCAAAGCAAAAGTGAGATGACATGGTCTCAAATCTTTCCTCAGCCCGTAGAATGTAGATTCAGAAATATTGCTCTGTAACAAGAACACTAAAAGAAACCCGTAAAACAAATTTAAATGCCCGGTTTCGATACATAACAAATAGAGTTAAAGACGTCACTCGAACGTTGTACATTTTCATAGAATCGTATCGTATTATTACGCTTAAAAGATCACATAAGTCTGAAGCAACATAGAGTTAAAAGCTAAGATGGCTTGTAATAGCTTGTAGGAACAAAAGGCATCTTAGTTATGGATCCATCATACTCTTTACCTCGAACCGCAATCTTAAGCTTCGTTCCAGCTTTATGAAATCCAGATTTCACATATCCCATTGCTATGTTCTTCTTCAAACACGGGCTGAATCCACCGCTCGTTACTTCACCGATTTTCACTCCATTTTCATCTTGAATCTCACTGTGACTTCTTGCTGGTGGACCATTTGAAAAAATACCAACTCTTCTCACTGAAGGGCCTTCTGCAATTTGCTTCAGTATCACTTCTGCTCCAAGGAATCCTCCTTCTGCTCTTCTTCTCTTGCCTATAGCCCAAGTGAGTCCTGCTTCGACCGGAGTTGTGTGTTGTTCCATATCATTCCCATATAAGCATAAGCCCGCTTCGAGACGAAGACTGTCTCTTGCTCCTAGACCCGTGAGACGAATTTTTCCTTGTGATGTGTCAATAATAGCCTTTGCTAAATCAGTTGCATTCTCTGAAGGAACTGAGATTTCGAAACCATCTTCACCGGTGTACCTGAAGTGAAATCCCATCAAAACCAATTACTTATTAACTTGTTCATGTAACTAAAAGTACCCGGTTCTCGTAAGGAAACATTTCGATCCGTTTATATCCAGTATCCGAAAGTCACTAAAGTATAACTTGCTCAAATCTTCTTTTGTCAATGTTTGCAGAGCTTGTTGAGCAAGAGGACCCTGAAAGCATTTCAATGAGAAAAAGACGAGATGTTGATAACGAGGAATGATGATGGACCTGGAGAGCTAATAGAGAGCGCTCGTCATGAATGTGCCAAGATACATCACCACCTTTTGAGGTAAAGGACTTCATGTGTGATTCAATATGTGCAAGATCTTTATCTCTGCAACCTGCATTAACAACAATGTATATATGTTCATTTGTCACCTTAGTGATCACTGAATCGTCAATTGCGCCACCCTTTTCGTTCGTAAAAACAGTTAAAGTTCCAGTTCCTGGTGCAAGACCAGCAACATCAGCAACCACAAGCTTTTCAAGAAAATTAATGGCATCTTTTCCCTTAAGGCTAAGTCCACACATGTGTGAAACATCAAAGAGGCTGCCGTTTTGGCGACAGTTTAGAGTGGATTCCATGATTGAGTCTTTGTATTGAATAGGCATACTCCAACCAGCAAAAGGAACCATTTTTCCTCCATTAGCGACATGGAAGTCGTAGAGGACTGTCTTCTTAAGATCAGCTTCAGAGGCAAAGCATCTACGAGCAACTGTTTTTTTATCGACGTGAGACAATCTGCGAGTAATCGTTTGACCGAGTTGCCACAATCCTCCTCTCATCTTTCAAATATCTGAAAAATCAATAACTTCAATACAAGTTTAACCAGATATTTTCCTTTATAAAACTTGCACCCACGATGATTCGTAAATGTGTATAAAGGGACAACAAGCATCTTAGCATTACAAGAGCCATGAATGCCAGCCAAATTGAGTGAATAACAAGATAACAATATCAAGTTCATAGTTCGTAATGAAGTTTCAGAAAATGACAGAGACATTCAAACTTAGATCTATGGATAAAAGCCCTCAGTAAACCAAAAATCAACGAAGGAAGTTTGTTTAAAACACAGGGTACTGTTGATATTATGTAATGCAGATCAAGCTTTATCCAATTAAAAACAACAAGATCTCACAAACCCACAAAATCGAAAGTTGGAAACACAATCGAAGAACAGAACTCAGAAAGGAAGCCGTACCTGCGGAGAGAAGTATCCGTTTGTCGTTGAAAATGGCTATATAGAAACCCAACTAAGCATTTGTTTAAGATAAAATCACGCACTGAAGATGGAGAAGAGCAATGATCGTCATTGTCGGACACTGAAAAGGTAAATATAAGATATAAGCCAACGCTTGTGGGTGGACGAGGCGCTCTCAGCCCAAATCAAGATCCATCCACAGTGAGTGGTGCTACGAGATTTGTGTGTATCACCCTTTCACCAACTTTCTCTTGTCTGTTTCCTTGATTATGAGGGTGGTAAGTCTGCCTGCAAGTTAAAAAAGATTACTTTTTTACTCCATAGGAAACTAAAAAAAACATTGTAAGAAATCTTCGATGGTTTTTACAAAATTGTGATGTTACTTTTTATATGATTATGACACTCAACAAAACAAGTGAAATGTCTGTAATAATTCTGCTACTGTATCAGTTGCCTGCATTGGGTTTCAACACAAATCTGCACGCAGACAACAAGGAATTTTAACAAACATCCATTCTTTCATCTCATGTTACCCTCCCGAAGAACATCGATCATATCATAAATCCGCTTTTCGGCCTTCGCCTTAACCTGAAAACGAAAGATATAGAAGAACTTCAGAAAGCAGAGAGGGGTACTAGAAAATGTGTAAGATTCGTACCTTCTTTGCAAGAAAAAGTATTGCGTCGACAGTGCCTTCAGCGTAGATCGATCTTCCACAAACATTGTGCTGGAATTCGAAGGCGACACTTCATATGTACAAATGAAAGAAATAAGTAAAATTTCCAGTGCAAGCATGTTGTAGTGTTAGCTACATAATCAAATGAAAATGTCGAAAGGTCTTACGTTCCATCGGGTGATGTTAGGCGGTAGGTGTGGAAAGCATGTCCAGATACATGTTCTTTCGGGACACCGACTTTCTCAATTTGTACCTTAGAGTCTCTTACTAATTGAACCTGAAAAAATGGAATTCGAAACATCATTTATCGCTGTTCGAAACAGAAATGCTGTATCAGTGATTATAAGATGCGAAATAAATTGTCGATTGAAGGATACAGTATAACAGAGATGCCATGACATAAAAAAAGCATTGCTATGGAGAATCGGTTCGACTAAATATTAACAACACACCTGATCTAAGTCGAATGTGACACCCAATTTACGGAAGCATGAGATGACAGACTTAGCAGTTCCAGAAATGTCTAGCTTGCTAGCTTGATGTGATTCCATCACCTGATCCAGATATAAACCAGCATAATAATAGAAGCAGAAAATACAAAACTTCCAAAAATGATCCGAAAACACCGTATGAAAATGCAAAAACATGGTTAAAATAGTAACATTAAAGCAATAATCAAAGAATACAATCAGAACTTAATGAAAGAAAAAAAAAAGGATTACGTAGAATATAATTTACTTGTAGATCATATCCGGAAAATGCACCAGGAAATTGTTCTGCCATAATTTCCATAGCTGCAAGAAATGCTACCACCTGCAGGTTTCGAGTATAAAACATTCATGCACCTTAAGAACAAGCAATGCACCGTAGTCATTCAGTACCTGTTTACCCATTTGTGGAGATATCACAGCATAATTTTTTGATTCTGATACAGTTTTATATAAAAGATCCCTATCTCCTCCGGTTGTTCCGATCACAAAAGGGACTCCAACTTTGCAATACAAAGCAGCATTTTCTGCAGATACGAGATAACAAATTGAAAGATCCACAAATAAATAAGACAAGATATCCAAAATATTGGCAATATGTAATGCAAAGAAGTTACGTAATTCTGTATAACTATAGTCTCACCATTCACAGCAGCTGGTATTGTGTAATCAACTACAATTAAGTCAGGGTATTCTTTAAATGCAGAGAAAAGAATTGATTCTCTATCATCCGGTCCATGTATTTCAACATGTTTCCCTCCAAGATCCAATATTTTCCCTGAATCCTCTGGACCACCTAATGCCACAGGAACAGGATTTAATCCCGCAGATATTGCTGCATCAAGCACAGCTTTCCCCATTTTTCCAGTGCACCCATTCACCTGAACGATGATTTCAACACGGATAACAAAAGCTATGTAGAACTGGAGAAGGTATAAATAGCATCGTACCATAATAGATATTCCAGCTCTCTCAGATCCCTGCACAGGGACATGCCTGGGAGAATCTATTGCATTGGTGGACATGACTATGAAAAGTTTTTGATCCTTAGAACATTTGTAACCCACTCTACCAAACGAAGTTCCAATATTTGACTGAAATCGTTCACTAAAATGAAGAAATGGGTGATTAACAACCAGTTGTCCTTTCACAAATGCAATCGCCATTCTGCATAAAACACAAGAATCCCAAAAGAAATTGTACTGTCAGAAGCTCACGAAATGGCGTGATTGCCGCAACTATTCTCCCAGCCACAACCCTAAATCCTAAATCCTACAAAGCATGAAGTCTTACTTTTGTCTATTGTAGAGGGGAAGAGCTGAAGTACGAAAACAGAGGAGATTGAGGGAGAAGTTGCGACACAGCAATTTAATTCATTCCATAAATGGGCCCTTACTATTATGGGCTAATAAATTGGGCCCGGGTCCAAAAGATTTGTATCAGTTATTTCATGGAAATAATTCTCATAGAATTAATTCTCGTAAAATTAATTCTCAATCTTTTCGATTTCGACAACAAATACAAATTCTGTTCAAATAATGAAGACAAACAAGCCCAGATTTGCTAAAACATATCCTAAATAATCTAAGTGTAAAAACTGTTAGCGCAAGCCAAAGATTTCTTCAGGAGGATCATAAACATGTTGATCTGGAAAAATGTCTTCAAAATCTTGCTTCACTTTGTTTCTCAACAATGGATGTGGTAAAAGACCCTTCAATAGAATTCTAAAAGGCAATTGATCTGGAGGATCAGGAGATCTCTTCATATCTTCGTATACATTCATAGCATCAGAAGGAGAACCATATTGTAAAAAGCCACGGATTACTTCTGTGTAAGTCTGTGAATCTGGAAACAAATCTTCCTTTCTCATGTCTTGCCAAAGTTCCATAACCTCATTCATATTCTTACGTCGAGCTAATGCTACGATCAAATCTTTGTACAGATACACATCAGGCTCGTACCAGTCTTGTTTTTGAACAACTCTAAACATCTGAAATACAATAAAGATTCAGTTTGAGAGTGCTCAAATCCCAGAATTCGATGAATTGATAGTCGAAGCTCTAATTGTATGGCCTTGAGCTGTTTTCAGCAAGATCTAACGTCTAAAAATATCAGTTTTTAGAAAAAAAAGTCGTGTTTTTTAACTCCACTCGTCTTGGAGACTTGAATTCAGCAAAAAATATGTGCAAAAATCCATTCTATTATAAAATCCCGAGTACAAGATTCCACCTTTGAAACAATTAACAATAAAAAAGAGTAAAGCTTGGACTTTTATGAACTACGCAAATTGAAAATCTAATGAGAGCTTGTTGAGGATAGATAAATTACGATTGATGAACAAAAAAGGTGTAGTTGAAAAAGTGGGAGTTGATAAGCAGAATTAACTGACCTTGATGGCGAGGGTGACTTCCTCCTGGCGCTCGAGCTCAAGGAGAACAGCAACCATATCCATTTTCAGAAGCCTGAGTACATGGGTTTTCATGAAGTTATCAAGTTTCTCATCATCTCCCTTGAATCGCTTTATTCCCTGAATAACGAAGAGGGCCTCTTTCCCAATAAGTTTCTTGCCTCTCCAAAGAGACCCTCTCGGCCGGCCGTCGTGGTAGGTTTTCACGGCTCCCAACACGCGCGGAGAAGGATTTCTGATGAGGGTAGGCGGCGGAATCGGAGAACGAAGAAGAGATTCTGAAGGGAAAATAAGTTTCATGAAAGACCTGGAGAAGAGAATCTTGGGCATGAACCTCGAAGCTCCGGCCATCGCCGTGATTTGCATCTTCTGATTTTAGGTATAGCAGAAAAAAAGAAAAAAAAAGTTAATTGCCTGAGTTTGAAAGTGTTTTACCACCCGGATTTATCTTTTTTTCAGTTTATGTTCTGTGATTTGAGATGAAGAAGCAGAGTAGTGCAATAAATTTTCTTCGCTGTAAATATTTTGTGGGCTGCAAGCCCAGTTCTCGGCATCAGGCCTCCGACCCATATTTTCGCTACCCGAAATATTTGATCTATCAATCTATATATTATGCCATATAAATACTAACCTCACAATAGATCACCTATCAATATATCACTTTATTTTTTTAATAATTGATCGAAGAAATTATGACATGAAGTTATGTCAAGAAAGTGGCATACAAGGCCGATAAGCACAACATTTACGTTGGGCCTTTGGGGTTTAATGGATTCGAGATAATGCTATTTTAGTAATGGGCTTTTTATTAAATATTAATAATAATAGTTAATTTATTAAAATGTATAAGCTATTTGCCACCGACTCTTCAAATTTTCATATTTATCCTTGTCGAATTGAGTTAGATTCTTCGATTCGCTTCGACATTTGACACTTCACTTAAAACGACGTCGTTTTGATTTCTTCCATAATTCAACTTTTTTATTCTTCAAAAACGTAAGTTATGTGATTTCACGAATTTATTATATAGTCAACCTATTTGTGAATTATTCATGCAAGCGATGATAGACCGGAAAATTGTTTCTTTTGGGGAGATGTTAGAATCAACAACACGATACTTATTTCCGACTCTTCAATTTTTCACATTTATCCTTGTCCAACCGAGTCGGATTTTTCGACTCGCTCCGACACTTGACACTTCACACAAAACGACATCGTTTTGATTTCTTCCATAATTCAACTTTTTTATTCGTCGGAAACGTAAGTTATGTGATTTCACGAATTTATTATATAGTCAACCTATTTGTGAATTATTCATGTAAGCGATGATAGACCGGAAAATTGTTTCTTTTGGTGAGATGTTAGAATCAACAAACGATACTTATTTTCTACAAATTCAATCTCTTATAGAATAAATTGATAAATGTTTGTACATTTAAATTTAGAGTTTATGCAACATTCAACAAATTCTAACAATTATATTTATATTTTACCTTTATTTAAAATTATTTTATTTAATAATTCGAACCGAGTCGAAAATTCAATTCTTACATTTTTGCCGAGTCGAATCAAGTCAAGTCGTGTCGTAACAAGTGGGGTGTAGGATAGGGTATAAGGATAAAGAGTTTTGGATGGGGAAACGAACCGAATTAATTTAATAATCGTAAGAATGGAATTGCGGACAAAATTTGAAATGGAAAGTGGTTGTGAGATTAAGACATTAGGACAACAATAGAAGTTTGTCATGTGCAAACCCATGTGGATCCTCTTGCCTTAAACCTCAATAAATATAACTCGGGTCCAATCCAAATCCTATAATTTTAAATCATAAACCTTAAATTAATTTAACCCTTAAACCAATAATTTATATTTATAATCTTACAATGAGATCTCGGCGTTGACTATATTAATTTGTTAAAATTTAATGTGTTTTTCTTATGTTTTTGTTTTCTTTGCAAAATTGGGTTGATAATATTTATTATATCCGAAAAGGACCATCCATAATTTAGCATATTAGAGATAACTAAGCCACGTGAAATATTCCATCCAAATTTAATCTATGTTTCCTTCTCCACGTCTTTTACATACAAATACAATGCAATACAATTGTGGTCCGTGTTGCTCATATGTATTCATTTAGCATGTTATCTTAGGAATCGAGTTGATTCATGAACCTTTCTAATTGAGTTTGGAGTCTTAATAATCTGACCATCGAATCTCAAAATTTATAATGAATCAAGACGAGCCAGTTGGCAAACCAATGTTATTATAATATTTATATATAATATATATTAGAATAGTTACTTTTTTTATATATATTAAGATATACATGCATTTTAATATACATGAGTCTTAAATTCGAATTCGAACCGAATCTCAAATCATTCTTTTTTGAGAAAATGACCCCCAACTTTTATAGTTGAAAAATTAGTCCTCATAATTGTAATCACATGTTTATTCATTGTACTTTAACGTTTTTGCATATTTGGTCCTCAAAATTTGTAATATTTAACAAATTAGATCTTCAAAGTAGTAAAATCGATCTCCAATTTGATATTGGCCGAAGAACTCTACCAAATTTAAAATTTTGAGGACCAAATATGTCTTGTAGACCAAATTTTTTAGGACTAGTTTTGATAAAAATTAGAAAGTATGAAGATCAATTTTGATATTTTCATACTTTGAGAATCTAAATTGTCATAATTATAAAACTATATGAATCAAAATTATAAAAATCATGAAACTAAAGAGAACAAATTCCTGAATCGCCTTCCTCTTTTAAGTTTTTAAACACAAACCAAACTAATCTTGTCTATTTTGAGATGAGCCCAAATCTTAAAAAACACTTAGGTTTAGCTTGATTCATTTTGCTTATATGCCTAGTTTAAAAAACAATTGAACCGTAAACCATGAATTATTATACTTTTTTTGGTTTTGGTTCTATTCACATCGATTTATTATAAAATATGGATTTTAAAAATATTATAATTTATAAAAAAATAATATGGAATATAGATAAATTTGTTAAATTGAGGAAAATGGAATCAAGCAATGGGACCAAATGCTCCTTGGGAGGGCACCAAATCAGGCCTCATTAGTGGCTCCAGTTTCTCGGACAGACAACACAATCCGAACTAGAAAGTGACCGCTGGGGTCAACTATAACTTGACTTACATTTTCACATTTACGCCCTTCTTTTTCAGTATTTACAAATGATTCCCATTTTTGTTCAAATATTAAAATTGGCGTTATTTTGTTTAAATATTCAAAAATTGGGAACCCACCACGTGGGGAGTTTGGGAGATGACAACCATGGTGGGCCATGATTTATATTTAAATAATAATAATAATAATATCCATTTCCTTAATCTTATTCCTTATAAATCTCGTACATTTTTAAAATAATTTATGAAAGTACAATCTCTATTATTTCTTTGATTTACATCGTAATAATATTAATCAACACTATAATGACACCCTAACCACTCGCAAATGTATTAGGATAATGGCTTAATCTCAATGTAAAATGTTTAATAAATAAAAATCATCAGTCAATTAATTTAATCTATTAAATATGGAAAACAATATCTCTTTAGATAGTTTGTAAAAGAGCGGAGTCGGTTTGATCAAAACTCATGTTCAATTTCAATTTTTTTGATGCAATCCGAGATTTAATCGAGTTTGGATTCCTAATGATAAAATTTTAATTTTTTTTCAAACATGTTAAAGGTTTGTGATCAGATTTGGGACACAACAATATTTATATACTCATTTAGTAATCAACCCTAAAGTTGAACTTGAGTCAAATTTGAAATTCAACTGAATCAACCTTGAATCATTGATGTTTTAATATTATAACTAGTATTTTTCTAGTTGAATGAAAATATTTAAAAACAATCAAATTCGATTCTATTCCTTTGGTCTATAGCCTATAGGGTATGTGGTTTTTATTGTAATAATTGATTTTGTAATAAATAATAATGATAACTTGTCTTATGTGATTAATTCTTTTTTTTGTAAAATAGAATATTTTTATTAACAAGTATTTATTTAATGTCATAATGAAAAAGGGAAAGGGGACCAATTAACCCCATAAATCATAACCGATGAATTGGTTGTGGACAAAGAAAGCAAGTTTGTGAAAACAAAAATGCAATCTTTGCTACAAATATTTCTTTACCATATACTTCAAAATTCGATTTTAATGGGTTCATAAAGTATTATTTTTTTGTAATATAATTAAAATTATGATTTATTTTTTATTAATAAAAAATATGAAATTACCGCGTGAAGAAGAAGGGAGTTTCAGTTTTCGGACTGGTGCGTCATAAATATAAACAAGTGGCAGCTGGAAGTTGCAGAATCCAAGAACAAGACAATATACATACGCCATGGCGATTTCTGCGTCTCTGAGCTGAGCCGAGAGTGGATTTATGCGGCTGCTGATGAAGCGGAGATGGAGTTAGAGAAGGCGAGAATGCCTGCGATTTGGTTTAAGGTAAGGAGATCTTTGCAGTGTAAATCGGAGCCGGGGGATGTTCATGAACCAAGGGGGAGTATTTCGAGTAAGAGATCTGGTCGAGATGTGTGTGGTTGTTCTAGGTCGATTGCGAATTTGAAGGATGTAGTGATTCACGGCAGTAAGAGACATACGCCGAGGCCGTCGATGTGTAGCCCTAGATCTATTGGAAGCAGCGAGCTTTTGAATCCAATTACTCATGAAGTTGTGCTTAGTGATTCTATTTGTGAACTTAGGATTAGGACTGGTGGTGGAGGTGAGAGTGTTTCTGGATTTGTTGGTATGTTGAAGCCGGGAACGCCGGGACCAGGGCGGTTGCACGGTGGAGGAGGATATAAGCCGGGGATTATTGGAAGTCCGATACGACGGACATCTAGTAGTTTATCACGGCGGAGTCATGGACTTGGTGCTGTTTCGCCTCGTCCGAGAAGCTCTTTTGGAATGGATTCTCGTGGCTCGCTGTTTTGCCCTAAATGCGGCGAGCAATTTGTGCGGTGGGAAGCTGTTGAAGAACATCATCTCTCTAAGCACGCCGGTAACAAACAAACAAAGCATCAATTTCTTTATTATCTCTTCACGAATTCTCAGATCTTGTGGGTTTTACAGTAACGGAGCTCATAGAAGGCGACTCTTCAAGAAGAATAGTGGAGATAATCTGCCGGACGAGCTCCAGCCGATCAGAAAAGGGAATCGAGAGAATCCTAAAAGTCCACAATATGCAGAAAACATTAGCCCAATTCGAGGAATATCGAGAACTGGTAAAAATCAAAGCAAGCAAGCTCTCCAAAAAACACCCAAGATGTATCGCTGACGGAAACGAGCTTCTCCGTTTCCACGGCGCATCTCTAGAATGCTCTCTCGGCCTTAAAAACTCCTCAAGCCTCTGCACATCAGAGAAATGCCGTGTGTGCCGTATTCTAAGATACGGTTTCTCAACAAAAAAGGAACTTGTAACAGGAGGAATTGGAGTATTCACTGCTGCTACAAGCACAAGAGCATTAGAATCGATTCAACTATACGAAGGAAATCTAAGGAAAGCTCTGGTTGTATGCAGAGTGATTGCAGGGAGAGTTCATAGAGCTTTGGAAAATGCAGAGGAAATGGCAGGGCAATCTGGTTTTGATTCAGTTGCAGGAAAAGTCGGAGTACAGGGAAACGTTGAAGAACTGTATCTTCTCAGCCCAAGAGCTCTCCTTCCTTGCTTCGTTGTCATCTACAAACCTTGAAACTAATCCATGAATTTTCTCACAAACTTATTACTTGGGATATGTATTCAACTTCAAATCTTTTCTTCGTATTCTTTCAAGTTCATGTACTTCAAAGCATATCACAAAGTAGCTATACTTTGTATAATTTATATTTTCTGTTTTATATTAGTATATAAGCCTTCAAGTCTTCTTTTTCTCGTATCCATACAACTTTTTGTCACGATTAACTTTATGATTACACTAAGCAAAATGATCATACTTGATCATGATCGGTTTATAGACGAGTTTATATCAATGAAGTTAAAACCAACGTGAAAAGATGGTTCGACCGGTAAATCATGAATCATCCCAAAATGCGACATGGTTTTATTGGATTACCATAAAAACCAATTCAATCAACTAGATATAACTAGCCAAAATTATTTTATTTATTTTAAAATACATGATTTTATAATATATTTATATTAGATTCAACCTCTAATTAAATATTTCAATATTAAATCTAAATATGAGGTAGTGAGTAGACTACCATAAAATAAGAAATGAATATTTATTCAAATTTCAAGTTTATTGTTGTTATTAGTCATAGAGATTGATTCTTATAAACAATAATAATGTCATAATTGCGACTTATGTGAATTAATAAACAATAAGATAGTGAACTTACTTATTATGATCAGTAGTACAAATAAATTTTACATTGTTGAAATGATTCATAATTAACGAAATTGATTGATTGGTAATCTATGTGTTTAAATAGTCAAATATATTTGGTGAAAGTTTATAGATATAATTTTGATTTTATTTATACAATATAAAAATACCCATAATAATAATAATTCGATATTCCCCTCATAATTTTGAATAAATATATAAAATTCCAAGAAAATGCGTAACCTATCTGTCATGCGGGAATAAGCTTTTTCTATGAAGACCGATCATGGTTTCTGTTGAACGTCTTTCTTTGCTTCTCTAACAAACTCCAACCGCAAGATTCCTTCGTCTTCTTCCCAAATATATATATAAAGAAGCCATTTTTATCAGTCATCT
The DNA here is from genome assembly GCA_009725065.1 of Utricularia reniformis. Taxonomy (NCBI): domain Eukaryota; kingdom Viridiplantae; phylum Streptophyta; class Magnoliopsida; order Lamiales; family Lentibulariaceae; genus Utricularia; species Utricularia reniformis. The sequence continues at coordinate 126,140 of RWGZ01001398.1, forward strand.
CAATGGATATGAAGAAGGGAATGGATGGAATTTCAGAACCCGACGGAATATACAAGTCCAAGAATCTTAGGGCTGAGCGCCGCCGTCGTAAGAAAATCAAAGACCGCCTCCTCGAGTTACGCTCCTTGGTTCCCAACATCTCCAACGCAAGAACAACCACATACCCTAATCTCAATTTCCCCCTAATTTCCAAATTATTATTACTCTATTCGATTTCGATTGATGATGATGCAGATGAACAAGGCGGCGATATTCACCGACGCGATTGAGTACATCGAGAAGCTGAAACAAACAGTGGAAGAATTCAGTACCCATCTTCGTGAATTGGAGGAATCCAAACCCGCTTCCAACGAAGAAATGGATAACGATTCAAAATCAGAACTAGAGATGCGAAAATGGGGGATACAAGTAAGTAAAATTCTTCCATTACCCATATCTCAAATTTGTTCCCTCAATCGATTTTTCAACAGCCGGAAGTGGAAGTGAAGGCGATCGGGGGAACGAAACTGTGGGTAAAGATAGTTTTTGTGAAGAAGAAAGGGGGGATTACTCGATTGATAGAAGCCATTAATGTTGTGGGATTTGATGTCACTGAGATAAGCGTCACTGCTTCAAGAGGAGCATTTCTTGTTTGCTTATCTGCTGAGGCAAGAAAAAGATTGCATTTTTATCTTCACTTAGTATACTGGTTTTAAAATGGTGTACGAATTTGGTGCAGGAGATGAATGGCGCAGGTTATGATTATGATTCAGCTGAGATAACCAAGTTTTTATGGGAAGTTATTACAACTTTCCATAGGAAATGAAGAAGGTGAAGATCATTTTCGACCGTTGAATTCAAATATTTATACAACTTTTTGTTAAAATTATAAAGAATGAAAAAAATCCGAAAAATATTGATTCGAAACTATAGAACTCTGGGTATTAATCGTATTGATGGAAGTTATGTGGTAGCAGCTCTTCAATTTTCTAATAGCACCCGTATCGGATCGAATTGGGTTCTCCAACTCGTTCCAACACTTGATGCAAAACTACGCGATTTATTTATTCGTTGCAAAAATAACCTTTGTGTATTCATGATTTTATTATGTAATCAATATACTTGTAAATTATTCGTACAAGTGATAGATGGATCGAAAAATTGTCGTTTTTGGAAGGTGATAGAATCAACATGTGATTATCATTTTTTATGAAGCTAAATCTTTTTATACAATAAATTTATAAATATTTATAGTTTTAGATTGAAAGTTATATTTATAAATTTATAAATGTAACATTCAACAAATTATAAAATTTATTAATATATTTTGTTTTTGTTAAAATTTTATTTAAAAATTTGAATCGAATCGAAAGTCTAACTTTATAATCTTGACAATATATAAATCGAGTCGTACTGTATCAAAGTCGACGGTGCACATGACGAAAGTTGGTATTTTTCGAATTAACATCCTAATTTTATTAAAGTGGTTTTTAAGCCATCCGTTATATGGAACATCCGTTATCAAGATTGGTATATTGGTATGTATCAAATTTATATTTTTATATATTAAAAAATAATCATTTATTATTTTTTAGGAATGGACCCAAAAAAGCCTAATCTTAAAACCCGATTTTCGGGGATATAAAAAAACACTAGTACTGATATGAAAATATAGCTTTCAAGCTTTCTTCATCTTATATTTATAATATTTAAATTAATTAATTTTATTTACGCATACTTATAATTTTATTAGATTATTTTTTCTATTTTAATAAATTATTGAAATACAAACTAAAATATTAGAGAGGATAGGGAATATGTACAATTTGTCTCCTCAATATGAACATACAAAATAATGGTTTTATTTGATACTTAAATCAAAATTTTGGTATGGTGCACTGAAATAATGAATCGTGATTTTTTAACTAACAAAACAAACAAAAAGTTACGATATGTTCATCATTAAAAAATCACGATTTCATCACTACTATTAAAATAAATTATCATATCTTCCCGACTTGAGAAATGCTTAATCACCGTTATTTCTAATAATTAAAATATGATTCTCCTTATTATTTTTATATATAGGGATACATTAATAATTTTACATATCTCAGTATTATAAAACTACTATCTTACCAAACACATTGTATTAAATTACACAAAAAATGAACCAAACTAATTCAATATTGTCCAAACATAATAATGAACTTAGTTATGGGAGATTTTACATGTGAATGTATAATTTATGTTAATTAATTTTGTTAAGACTAAATTTACATTATACCATAATTTTATTACAACAACTGTTAATGTTATAACTAAATCATATGACATAGTCGATTAATTTGTATATAAAAAAACTACCAATTTAGATGGTCCCTACAGGCTACATGTTATTAAATTGGTGATCCTTTTCATTGACAGTCAGCACTCAGCAGTCAAAAGTTTAAATATTTGAATTGTCAGCATCGTCTTTTAATATGGTTGGTATTCAGACACACTCTGCCTTAAATCTTAAATTAAACAAATTCTATGTACATAAAATTGTATTTTTACACAATCAACTTCATAGTCCATGAACACAACCACATTTATTGAGTTTGTATGGTACCACGATTAAAAGTGCGGTGAGATGCGGTGAGATGATCCAATCGTGATTTTTTTAATGCACGCAAAACAAAAGCTTAATTACGATGTGATAATCGTTAAAAAATTGTGATATCATCACAACTATTAAAACCAGCTGTGGCTTCATCGTTATTTTGGAAAAGACTCATTCACCCTTACTTCTATTAATTATAATATAATTATATTTATTATTATTATATATATAAGGGTATATTAGTATTTTTACATAAATCATGATCATAATACCGCAATTTTATCAAACATACTTAAAAATTCACGATCATCATATCTCACCACACCTCACCACACATTACCACGTCTCATCACACCGTAATTTTAAAAAGCTAAATCAAACAAACTCAATATATTGCTATGGTGATAGGCTAAACTATCAAAATATTTGCGAAAGATCGGTTTCGAAGTTCATTTTTTTATTACTGAAATCAGATCGTTTAACCGTTTTACAATTGTATAACCCACCGAAAGCAATATTATGGTAATCGTTCGGTTAACCATTTACCGTTAAACCGATATACAATTGTACAAAATATTCATACAAACTTTATTGTCTAGTCAATTCATTTTTTTATATAATCTAAGAAATTTACTTCGATATTCCACAAAAAAAAACAAAATAAATTCAAGAATTCATGATTATCATATTTATGATAGCGAAATCTCAAATCTAAAATTGAAAGAAAAAAAAACATACTAAAAACAATAATATGAGTGGAGTATACCACATTTAAAGGGCGCAAGTGCCGAAAATTACATAAAAACTACTAACTATTAAACACACATTTATGCTATTCTAATATAAATCCGCAAAATGTTCCGAAACTACATATACTGATTTTTATGCCCTCATCTTCGTCAATTGTTTGTCGTAACTCATAACGCAATGATTTTCATTATTTGTCTAGTTATTTTCACATAAAAAAGTGAAATAGCTTTCTAAATTAATTAAAAGCAATGTAATCTATCATCGAAAAAGAATATTCATGTACATGTATCATATGATACGTGAATTCTCTCAC